>VYZX01012708.1:4427-26380 GCA_013401335.1 Brachypteracias leptosomus
AGTAATTAACAGGGATAAAAATGTAAATTTTCTATTTCCTTGACTTACAGTGAAAAAAAAAAAAAAAAAGATTTAAAATTATTATTTGCTTGAAAAGTGCAGTTTCATAAGCTTCCATGGTCACTTATGCATATTTTCCAATCACACAGAAACAATTATATTTTCCTGATACTCATCTTCAGCAAAGCCTTTACAAGCCCAATAGAGTCACAATTAATATAAGACATTTCCAAATTTTTATATACTATAATCCTATAGAAGAATAAACAAAAGCCACAGTTGCAACTCTTATCACTGTCAGTTACACTGTAAGCCACTAGAATAGATACCTGTAGGACTTCAAAAAACGAAATCTCATCTTATTTCTTGGAGATGGACGAGGGATATAAGCTCCTAAAGGATCCCACAGAAAGGCCATTGGCAAAATTAATTCTAAAATCGTCTAAGAAATATATTCCTGAGTGGAAGCAGGACAGTTGTGCTGGAGGTGCCCCGAACTGATCATGAAGCACTTGTGACTGTGTAAGGGAATGTCCTTTTCCTACGGTATGCTTTGGCAGAGAGGTGGCTGGCTGAGAGCACAGGCTAGAAGGGATAACTGGGATTTCCTGCAGCATAAGACTTGCCCTTTGGATAAACGTTTCCTATATTCAGGGCTCTTATCGCATTATTCAAGTGGCAACTCTTATAGTAAGACCTTGGATCATTATAGCAGACACTAAAGAGCACAGAACCACAGAACTAAGACAGATCAGAAACAGCCAATGCTCTGATTATTCCCTGCTGCCTAGACAGAGGCCTTCAAACTCTTACCAATCTGTTGAAAATATTTTAAATATGGATTATATCTAAACAATCTGTTTTGGCTGGCATCAGACCACTAAAGGATTATGCAGATAAAAACCCCAACCCCCCGAAATGAACCTCAAACCAAATTTTGCCATCTCCCCCAATGTGTCCTCCCCTTTCAAAGTAAGGAGCTAGTGTACCAAGGAGCAAAACTGCTATTGAAAATATGCCTGACAACCCCTCAATTGCCACTTTGTTTAATTGTTAACTCTCTTCAAGTATGTCTTCCTTCCTGACAGCTTCTAAAGAGAATCAATTTATAACATTAAGTAGCTTTTCTGAAAGGGCTTAATCATCTATGAGAGATCAGCCACTCTAAGAAAGCATGTCTCAGACTGGTAGATAATTTTCAGGCCTCTTGGCAGCTTTCTCAAAGACATCTCTCCTTGTACTGAATTAACACCAGTGAATTTGAGAACTGAACTCAGTTCCCTGCTACCTGGGGTCACTTCACTTCAGTGTCTTTTAGTTGTTTATTTTGCTGGTTTGGGGTTTGGTTTTTGCACTTTTTTTCTTAAATTTTTATTCTTAAGTCAAACTCCAACATTGGAAGCAAATGTTTCAGCCAAGTGCTAGTAGTATTGAAGGCAAGAAAGAGCCTACAATTCAATTCTGACACCAAAAGAGGTCATGCCAGCAAGGTCACCATTATTTCCTCTACCAGCTTTGAATGGGGGCTATGATCTCCCAGCACTGGTAAGCAGAGGATTCTCTAATTTGAGTGATCTCTGAAACAAAACTAACCCAGGTATTTTTATTCATATGAAAGGTGGTGGAGGAGAAATTGAGTACTCACTGTAAGCAATGTTTAAAATTAAAATTTAGGTTTACTCAGGGCTCTACTACAAAAGGTCAGAGAATTAGAAAAATAAATTCCCAGGGAAAATTATGTCTATCAATCAATTATTTGATGAAATGTACTATCTTCATGGTAAAGGGCACTATGAGAAACTACACTCTTTAGAAAAATTATATATATACTAAAACTGGTTATATTTTGCTCTTTCGAGGAACCATTTCTCTTCTGTTACACTGGCAAATGCACTACAGGGTCAACTGACAATAAAGCTTGCACCATGAAATAAGTTTTGAATATATGGGATTCACAGGTGAAATCACTGTTTCCAGGCCAAAAGTCACATTATTTTTAAGCAGTTTAAAGAATATACTATATAATTAAATTATAATAATATAGTATCCAATTTCTAAAGGAATAGAATTGTGATTATACCAGCAATGGTTAGTAAGGTGCCATAGTCTTCTTCACAGTCATGATATCATTAAACGTTGAGTGATTAAGAAATTGCTTTAAACATACCTGAATTATAATACTGGATGTGAGCATTGTCAAAGTTCATATTTCTCTTCTGGCAAATAAAACCAGAGTAGGCTGCATTTTTATAATTACCTCCTAAATAACTTTATATTGCCAGATATGTTTCCTTTCCACTTTCTGTTTCTGAAAAGGATTTTATAAAACATTACCACAGCAGCAGCATTTGTTTTTTCTTATTTTGTAAAGAAAACTGAACCAATCATGCTTATTATGAGCTCTCTTTCCTCCTCCTTCATGCCCTTCCTTTACTACTGCACTAAACCTGCTAATGCAGCCAATCACAATAAGGTCACAGAAATAAGCTTCTTACAAGATTACTAAAGACTAAATTTATACCTTGATATCAAAACCACTTATTGTCACTAGTGACATGCAGTAGATCACTGTATCAAAACAAATCACGGTGTTTATAGAAACTGAAGAACATGAAGGACCAAATAACTCTGAAATACACCTTGACTTTTACAGAGAAGTGACTAGGCACTTCCTACCTTTTTTCTTTTCTTTCAGACAAAAAGAAAACAATGTTTCTAGAAGCACTCAAAGAACACAAAATGATTTAACAGTAAGCTGTTACTTGTAGGCAGTGTTTCTGTAGAAAAAATAGTGAGTTTTCTATAAAAGCAGTGAAATCAATCATTGCACTCAGTGATAATCCAGACCTTTTACAGCAATGTATACTGTAATAAGCATGTATGCTGCAGAATCTTTGACCTTCTGTGCAATTTTGTGATTGCAACTTTTGCTCTTCATTTTTGACAGATATTCGGATATCAGCTTTACACTTCTAGCTGGTCAGTGGCACCACTACAGTATGTCATTATTGATGGTTTCAGGTTTACAGGATCTACAAAGACTGAATTTCTAAAGAAACATTTCTTTTACTGTTCTCTCAGATACGTAAAATACTGCTATTTTTATAAAAGTTTCATATAAATGAGTAGCAAAATAGTAGTTTTCACAATTAAAAATACGAAACTGAAATTTGTAATGAACACATAAACCCACGTGAAATTAGACTCTTTTTTTTGGTCAGTTGAAGTCTGTGAATGTAAAAGCTCTTGGTAGCAAGCAGGTCTGGTGATAAGCATAAATATCTTTACAAACTTCATTCACTTTCCCAACTGTGTCCTGGCACATTTTAGAACTCAAGGGGCCCAGTTTTATCCCTGAATACCTCGCAATGTATCCAAAGCTCAAAAAATTACAACTTTAAGGGGACTAAGGCCAGGAGACTCACCAGTGGTAGCAATGGTGGTTTTTGCAGAGATGTCCACTTTGCTCTAACCCAGCTCCATGCCTTGGGACTTATGATGGGAACCTGCTACAGCACTGGGACACACGACCAATCGTACTGTTCAGCACAGCACCTGACAGAAGTATAGCCTGGACCTGGACACTATGGCTCCTGTTTCTTTAAGTAGCCTACTCCTCATGCCCTGATCTTGTCAGTCAAGAGCAATCTGTGACAAACTCCTCAGTAAGCTACATCAACTGCATTTGATGTGTTGTCTTGAGCAGGTGGTAGGTGGGACATTACACTGGCAATGTATCGCACCAGGAGGCGTGGGACTGCATCACAACCCACTGCCTCTTGAGCGACACAGGAGAGCGGACCAGGACCACCGGTGTGGAGGTAAATGTAGGAAACAAAAACAACGGAGATTATTACTTTATGTGGGAAAATAACAGAAGATTGGTGAGAAGGATTGTAAACACACTCAACTGACTTGCAGCTGAGGTGTCAAAAAACACATATATCACACTAATTGTTGTTTGGCCTTGTGTTGTACAAGTAGAACATCTGTGTTTAGATAACATACGCCTGTGAGAGGCACCTTACCAAACACGCTTAAGATTCAGGCCCTACTGTGGGAAAGATCAAAGCACAGTGCTAAATTATGCCTGTGTGAATCCCTGAAATACAAATGTAAACAGAAGGTTTGGCAATCCCCTAGCATGGACCGAGCTCTGTGGTGCCTGCGTCCCCACTTGTGTGCCTCTGCCCAAGTGCTGCTTTGGGATCCTCCAATTGGAGAGGTAATGAAAATAAATTTACTCTTTGCATGTCATTCGTGGATTTGTGGTTGCTCCTGCATTGTGTTGGCTCACACATTTCGTAAGTTGCGGAAAGCAATGGAGCTTTCCTGCTTGCTCCCTTCATGACTCCTGCATAGTGCAGTCATCCTCCTTCCAGCAGCACCCTTCCCAAAGCCTCCGCCCTGTGTGTTGGTCTATTGTATGCAGTGTTGTACTTTGATAAAAAGGATGTTATAATTACTATTGCAACAATAGCAATATATAAACTTTGTTGTTTAAAAAATACTGATTTATCAACAACTTGAAACCCTGGAAGAGTTCAAACTGGGGTCATTACAGCGGATAGAACTGTTTACATTAGAATATGGTATTTTACAGACACTTCTCCCAGAGTTACTCTCTGTTTTCAAACACTGACTGATGGTTTAGTTGGACATCTCCAAACAAAATGTCACTGAATATTATGTAGCTAAAATAAAATATTTACTCACTATTTCAAAGACATGCCTTGCACAATCTGAATTCTAAACAGTTTAATAATATTTATGCATATTTTATTACGGACAAGATATTTTTACAGCTTTTTTTCCCCACTTCTGCCATTATCAAAACAAGAATGAAAGATAACAGACAAAACAAGGAGCAAACTATTTGAATATATGTCCAAGTGAAGACCAGTGACGAGTGGCATTCCTTGTGGGTCAGTATTGGGACCAGCATTGTTTAACATCTTTGTCGGTGACATGTACAGTGGGATCAAGTGCACTCTTAGCAAGTTGGCTGATGACACCAAGCTGAGTAGTACAGTCAACAGACTGGAGGGAAGAGATGACATCCAGGGGGACTCTGATAGGCTTTAGAGGTGGGCCTCTGTGAGCCTCATAAAGTTCAACAAGACCAAATGCAAGATCCTGCACCTTGGACAGTGCAATCCCTGATATCAATACCAGCCCTAGTATCAAGAGCAGCCCTGTGGAAAAGGACTTGGGGGTACTGGTGGATTAAAAACCGAGTATGAATCAGTAATGTGTGTTCACAGCCCAGAAAGCCAATCACACCCTGTGCTGCATCAAGAGAAGCGTGGCCAGCAGGTCAAGGGAGGGGTATCTGACCCTCTACTTCACTCTGGCAAAACTATATCTGAATATGGTTCAGCACTGGGGTCATCAGCATAAGAAAGACATCAGCCTGCTCAAGCAGGTCCAGAGCTGTTTCACAAAAATTATCAGAAGGCTGGAACACCTCTGCTATGAAGAAAGGCTGAGAGTGTTGGGATTGTCCAGCGTGGAGAAGAGAAGGCTCCAAGGAAACTTTATTGCAGCCCTCCAGTACTTAAATAGGGTCAAAAAGGAAGGTGAGAGCAGTCTCTTTTAGCAGGGCCTGTCGTGACAGGACAGGGGGTAATACTTTAAAATTAAAAGAGGCTAGATTTGGACCAGATATAGGGGAGAAATTTTTAGCAATTAAGGTGGTGAAACACTAGAACAGGTTACTGAGAGAGGTGGTAGATGCCCCATCCCCGGAAACATTCAAAGTCAGGTTGGATGGGGCTCTGAATAACCTGATCTAGTTAAAGACATCCCTGATTACTACAGGGAGGTTGAACCTTCAAAGGTCCCTTCCAACCTAAAACATTCTATAATTCTGAGAAGTTGGAACATACACAAGAATGCTCTCCTGTAAGAAATTTTGGTGATTAATAAAGGGTCAGCACAGACTGCAGCTCTTCTGTTAAAAAGCAGCTCTACGGTGTTTTACATATCTATTCTACTATGATTCTAACTTCCAAGAGCTCAATTATCTCCCAGATTCTTATAAAACCATTAAATTTTGTGGAAATCATACAGGGTTAAAAATTATCTAGAAGGAAGATGTAGAAACATGCACACACAAGCACACACTCACACATTGATTCTGTAAATAGGAATTTTGCTTTTTCAGTAACTATAGTAATGCAATTTTTTGCTAGTGCTACTTTTACAGATTATAATATAACCTGCTTTGAGACGTTCGTATGAAGGGTTTTGTCTCATCAGCCATCAACTATTTGTGGCCTCTCATATATGTTGTATGGAAATTATTGTTAAATAGTGGTGGCTAATTTCAACTGAGAGAAAGTTTGGTGCACTGCTACTAAAGCCATACAATGAAGCAGTAAGCTCTTGCTCAGAAAGTAAACTAAATGTGTCTGTGCTGGAAGCACATCACATGGAGAGTTAAATGTATCTAAGATAAAAGAAGTGCAAAATTCTTTCCCAGAGATTAAAGTACTAATACTGGAGAGCAAGAAGAGATATGTCAAAAATGTACTGGCTTAAATAGACAGCTCTTTTATTAAACATGTATACAGATACTACCTACTATAGGTGATAGACAGCATCGACAAGGGAGTATCAGAGTGACAGTCAAAAGAGACCTGAGCTCAGAATAAGTTGGTTTAATCATGAAGGTAAGGAAGGTGCTAGGTCAGGCAGGAATGTTAAGACTATTGTAATGTGTCCAGTCAAGTTTTCTCTAGAGTTTGCACAAAGAGCTTTTATTGAGCAAGGTTTGTCTCTGAATCCATTAGCAACTCATACAGCTCATCAGCAACTCATACAGTTTCATCAATGGCCATTAAACAAGAACTGAACATTCATCTGAAGCTTAAAGAGTTATAAACTACAAACTTATGTAAAAAACACGACTGAAAGTATTGTTTTTAAAAAGGTAGCTAGCTTAAATAGCATGTGGTATAAAAATGCTCTTATACCTGATAATTTTCCAATAAATTGTATGACCTATACTAAAAAAGAAAACCCAAAACAAACCAGAATATACTACAAGTGAAATGTATACTACTATCCCAATATATGTTGTGGCAATTATTTTTTAAATTATTGCTTAAATCAAAGATGTTCTTTCTATTTAGTCTCTTAAAGGATGCTGATATACTTCAAGGGCAAATGGCGTCTCAAGAATTACTCAGGAATCTAATTTTAGTACAAATGAAATTGAAGAGCTTGTGTAAACGATTACCAGGCACCTTTGACTCATGCTTAGAGCTGGCTCATTGAAAGGGGATTTTCACAAATACGTGAAATGTATATTCAGCAAATTACCTAGGAAAGCTTTCAGTTGTTCCTAGGGACAGACAATCCTGATTCCTCAAAGAGCTGCCAGAGAATTATGAATTAGAGTCATTCCTTGCCCTGATCACTTCCAATCCTATGTTTTTAGAGGGAATTCAAGAACTATTTGGCAGGAACCCATTTTACTTCTAGCTGCCAGCAAGAGAAGTGTCACCAAAGCCACTTATATCAGTGCTAATTTGAGAAATCCTGCCTTAGGACAAAGGCAAAATGGGACAGCTTTGGACAGAACTGAAATGTAAAATAAAAACCCTAAGTTTATTGTCTACATTTTAATTTACTTTATCTACTGTTATCATATATAAGAAATACTGTCTGCACCATGTATAGTATTAAGTGATCTTTTGTAAAGATGGAAATAAAGATCCTGTTTTAATGCCTGAGCACAAGAAGACAGAATTAACATTGTCAGCAGGTCTTGGGAAATTTGAGTCTTAAACTCTTTGCAATTCAGCCTTGCTTGTCTGTATGACAGTTAAAAAGCATGTATCAGTCCTCTTGATGTTCAGATATAGCCAACTCCATCTGTCTTTCAAAGATGATAGGTAGGTTTTTAAATGGGGACCTAATGTGTAATGTACTGAAGTCTTACTGAAAAGCAAGGAACAATAGGAGGAAAGGCTCCTAGGGCTGCCCAGGACCCATTTGCTAGAGAATTAGCAAACAGTGGTTTTGGTTTAGCCTCCATGCAAAATATAAGGGTAGAGTGGAATGGCAGTTAACATGGTAGACAAAAACACTGGAAAAAAACAGAAGAGCTACCTTTAAGAAAAGAGTGGAGATAACTCTCTTGTCTAAAATACATAAACACTGACTTAAGATGCAAGCTTCCAAGGGAGTGCTAGGGTTTTCCTGAATAAAATGACTGAACCAATATACTATATACTCTGTATTCAAAGAAAATATAATTTGTGAAACTACCTATTAAATAATACTTTAAATTTTAAAACGTGACATATCCATCTGGAATTAAAAACGATCTTCTTATTTAACAAAAATGGAAGCGGAAGTAGGGAATTTAGTTGATTTAACCTAAACCAAAAAGGAAATCAGTACCTGAACTAGGACTGGAATTCAGCTTAACACATTACTGTAATGTAACCAAAACCTGTAATAATATAAACTGCATCTTTAAATAAGAAATTATACTGTGGGTATATACTTTTTCACAAAGTATTATATTTTAAGTATTTTTTCAGTATATTTATCCCTATTAATTTTCTCCTTAAGTCTGAAAATTAAAATAATTACATTTATAATATATTCCTTCAGCTTTGTGACTTACTTAATTGCACAATCCTAACACAAGAATTCCAATATAAGATGATGAGACCACTTTTATTTAGATTTTATATACAAAGTACTATCATAAAGTTCCTAACATAAATAATGAGAATTAGCTTAGGAGGAGACTGAAACAATGAGGTGACGCTTGGCATTACAAGTCCCCATAAAAGGTGAACATATCCAAAAGTAATATGAGATTGTTTGTTGTGGCAAGTGACTGAAGAAAATTCACTACAACTAGTTTACTGAAGACTTCTTGACAAAAATAAAAAAACACTATAGTGTAATAGTTTTGGTCGCTTTATGTTCAGAGCATATCAAAACTACAAAAAACCCCATAAAGTTATCAAGCAACATAGTTTTCAACTACTAGGTGAATTTGCTTGAACAAGGGGGTTGGACTAGAGGATTTATGGAGATATCATCATGCCTTAGTGACTCTGTGAAGCTGTAAAACAATCCTGCCTCCTGTAGGTTTCCAGAAATGCTGTAACTTCTTGGAAAGCATTTCTCTCTGGAAACACACTTTCATGCCCTCTAGTGTTCAAAGTATTAAAAACTGTTTAACTTTGACCAATTGCATCTAAAATAATAACACATCCTTAATTAGGTCATTCCCCTAATCTAGAGAAATAAATTCAGATTGTGATCAATAAAGGGACAAAGAACTGTTTGTTAGGTCAGTTGATCTTTTAGCATCACTAAATAATGTAGTAAATTCAAAGACAGTGGTTCAATGATCATAGCATACTGGCAGTGAGTAAAATGCAGAGCTACATCGACACAGCTCTTTAAATGGAGAAACTTCTGTGTATTTTGCAAGAGAAACTTGAAGTGAAATAAAAAGTAAGTTGCCTGTCATTCAGGTGATTCGCAATGCACAAGGAATTGAAGCTATTGCTAATGATGGAGCAACGCAGATACTTCATTTGCTAAACTTAAAGAAAACAATTATAAACTTCTTCACAGAAATCATCAGTATACATTAATAGGACTCAACAGCATAAGATTTATTCTGTAACAATTATTTTACTGTGACAGAAAAGGATGAACTTGCACATAAAAGGGCAAATGTTAAGCAGTAAATACCTGCACAGCTTTGCTGAATATCAAACTCTAGATTTACTAGTTTATTTTGTATGATCTGTTAAGGAATATTAGTGACCTAGTAAATGTTTTAAAACACTAATTCAGACCTCCCATTTTAATTAGAGAAAGTGTAATAGTAAGAAATGACATAAAGAAAAAATACCTAGCATATCTATGTTCTGTCAAAAAACAGATGGGGAAAAAATCCTTACTGCCACAGCAGGATTCTGGCTTTCTGATATATGGTTCTTTAGCCTCTTCATATTTCTTCTTTTACTCCTCTTTGAAAAAGTAATTTAAATAATCACTGGAGTAGGCACAATGACTCATAACCTAGTACTTGCACTCACTACCAGTCTGAAGAGTTACTCTGCCACTGACTCACTCAGTTAATATTTAAGTATCTTAACCAGATTAGACCAAATCAGACAGAAGACAACTCCAATCTGAAAATGTAAATACATTAGGTTTATTAATGTCTAAGAAATCTAAACACAGAGGTTCAATTCCTTTGAGCAGGAAGACATGAAGATGGGGCTCCTGCTAACTGAATTATCTGATTGCTATTGAATTATATAAGCAGTTCTAAAAAACACCAACTTTGAAGCATTATCAAATACAGATAGAATAATACATATATATAAGATCATCTGTCCTAGACCAGAAAAATGTTCATTCAGTACAGTTCTCATCTCCCTCAACAGCCAAAAGCAGAAAACTTTCAATGTGGTAATTCCTTCCCACAATATACTCTTAAATTTCAAGAAATTATGACTCAGGGACTTCACAGCTAAAGATAACTGGGCTTTGCTTTCAATTTTTATTGTTGTTTGTTTGTTTGTTTGTTTCATATGAAAAGTGTTTCAAAATGTTTGCTAAGCTCCAGTTATACAGCTCTATCTGACTAAAATGGTGCAATGTGAAGGAGTTTGTTAGCCTTATAAACAACCATCAGAAAGTATTTTCAGTGAAGCACTACCTGCATTAACATATAAACTGTATGAAACAGGCCTAACATCTCAGTGCATGTAGATGTAATTAGAAGGTTTTACAGGAAGTGCAGAAATGGACATTCCATCCAGGTATCTCAATCACCTTCAACTGATCCTCAGTGATTGGTACTGGGACTGGTCCTGTTTAACATCTTTGTCAGCGACACAGACAGTGGCATTGAGTGCACCCTCAGCAAGTTTGTGGACGACACCAAGCTGTGTGATGTGGTCTACACACTGAATGGAAGACATGCCATCCAGGGGGACCTTGACAGGCTTGAGTGGTGGGTCCATACCAACCCCACGAAGCACAACAAGGCCAAGTGCAAGGTCCTGCACCTGGCTCAGGACAATCCTAGGCACAAATACAGGCAGAGCAAGGGGTGGTTTGAGAACAGTCCTGAGAAGAAAGACTTGGGGGTGCTGATTGATGAAAAGCTCAACATGAGCCCACAATGTGCAAGCACAGCACAGAAAGCCCCAACCATATCCTGGGCTGCATCAAGAGAAGTGTGGCGAGCAGGTTGAGGGTGGTGATTCTGCCCCTCTATCTCGCTCCTCCGAGACCTCACTTGAAATACTGTGTCCAGCTCTGGAGCTCCCAGCACAAGAAGGACATGGACCTGTTGGAGAGGGTCCAGAGGGGGGCTACAAAGATGATTAGAGGGCTGGAACACCTCTCCTACTAAGACAGGCTGAGAGAGTTGGGCTTGTTCAGCCCAGAGAAGAGAGGGTTCAGGGAAGACATTATTGCGGCCTTCCAATACCTGAAGAGGGCCCTATAGAAAGGATGGGGAGGGGCTTTTCACAAAGGCCTGTAGTGACAGGATGAGGGGTAATGGGTTCAAACTGGAAGACGATAGCTTTAGAATGGAAATTAGAAGGAAAATCTTTATTCTGAGGGTGTTGAGACACTGGAACAGGTTGCCCAGGGCAGTTGTGGATGCTCCACTCCTGAAGGCATTCAAGGCCAGGTTGGATGGGGCCTTGAGTGACCTGGTCTAGTGGGAGGTGTCCCTGCCATGGCAGGGGGGTTGGAGCTTGATGATCTTTGAGGTCCCTTCTAACCCAAACCATTTTATGATTCTATGATTATTTTGAGATAGCCATCTCAAAGGACTTATTCAAACACCTAAGCTGAACCAGAATATATTTGAGATAAGTATCTGAATGTTTCACTGGAAACATTTTTACTAATAAGAATTAATTCTATAATTTTCAAGACACAAAACCTTCTAAAAGAACTTCTCATCTGTGTAAAAAGACCAGTAAAGTATGTGGGTTTTCGATGAATTAAGTTCTCATCTCTCAGAAAAGGAACACTGACAGCTCTTTTCACACCCAGAACGCCTTATAAATATGTAGTGATTGAACACTACGGCATGCTTGGTCTTCCTTTAAATTTGCAGGCAGACACAACAAAAGGCTAAGGTTAAACTAACTGAAACACAAAAAGCACACTGATCAACAATGCAGACTAGATGATAATAATATATTCCTTTTTTTCTTTCTTTGAAATAGTTTTTTCAGTTAGTTGTCACTAGGTGTGTCTGTATAGTGAGCTCAATTAATCTTGAAGCTACTCTGACAGTATTGACTACCAGCCTGTTGATTGCAGTAACTCTGACACCTGTCTCTGTATATAGACAGTTGTTCTAACCTGGAGCAAGTCTCACTTTTAGCTTCAAAAGGACTTAAATCCCTCAGAAAACAGAGCTTAGACAACATTTTTGAAGGCAGCAAAATGCCTAGATAGCTTTAAAAACATGAGCTGTGTACAGTTCAAAGTGCTTAACCTAGTGTTATTCAATCTCAGAAATGTGTGATTGTAAGTCAGGAGCAGTAACAAACAAACCAATTCAAAGTAGAGGTAATTCCAGCAGCAAAGCTGACTCATGCCTGTCTTCCCAAACAAACAATCTTAGTAGCTGGGATGGAAATACATGTAAATTTTACATACATGTGTGTCTTCAATGCTTCAAACTGTGAAGAAGGACATTGGAATCATCTCCAATACATAAATCTCATATTAATCACTGACATACATCCTCAGCATTAGTTGGGAATCAGTCCACCAGTAACAGGTTGTGCCTAGTAAGAAAGAATCAAATTCTGGGTGCATTAAAAGCAAAAATGTACATTTCCAAGTTCCTTCATGACACACTGTTTGGCAGTGTTTCACACAAGGACAGCCCTCTGTTGCTACCTGCTCAACATCCCCGTGCATACAGCATCCCCATTCCAGCCGCAGGGTACGTGCTGCCACCTCCCAGCTCCACTGAGGCAGCCTATTATTCCACCAGCCAGGACTGAGTCTTTATATATGCTCCAAAAAAATGACTGAGAATTTTGCTTACCATGAAAATAAATAAATAAATAATTCCAAAACTCAAAACGTGATCACTCCTAAAATCTTTAAAAAACCCCAACAACTTAAGAGTGTAGATATGGCAGTTTGTAGAAAGCAACATCCTTTCAGACAGTCTGTTATTAAAAAAATATTGAAAAATGAAGATTAAGTTTAAACAAAAAATCCGTTTTAGAAAGAGGTCATGAAATGGGGTCAGTGAAAACTTCTCTTCTTCTCATGCTCTGACAGAAATGAAGGAAAATGCCATCATGCTGTTTTTCAGATACCCAACAAATTTTCATCATAGTTCTTTTGATAACGAAAATAGAAATAAGAACTCCCACCATTCGTGATGCTATGAAGTTGCAAGACAGACTGCCTATAGAGAAGTCAGATAAAACTGTGCATCCATGATGGAGATTTGCTTTTATGTGAAAAACTAAACAATAGATTAATATGAATGTTTCTGCCACAGAAAGTTGGAGTAGAAAATTGAAGTGGCAGATGGACATGACCAGAAGTTCTTTCCTTCTTTTCAGAAAGAAAATACAAGAAAAATTGAATATGTGGGGATACAAATGAGTAGCATACATTTCCTGAAGAGACATACATAATTGATGTACTGGTAAGCTCTGTAAAGGAGCTACTAACCTGGGGCCTTTTACACTTCGTATTTTTTTAAGGTTATAAAAACAGATCACAGTGTCTTGTATTATGCTATCTTTTACTTACTGGTACAGCAAAATGTGACTTCAAAGGGAATAGATTTGTTCCCTAGTTTCACAGGTGAAATTATACATCATGTTTGTTGAAGCAGATAAATAAAGCCCCCTTGTTCTGAAGCAATATAGCAACGGTCTTTCACAAGAAGCCAAGGACCTAGAGAAAAGCAGCATATCAGCCCTGGAGCCAGATACATCTAGGTGACCTTTTGAGCATGTAAAAGTTTTAATTAAAGCCATAGAAAGGAGAAAAAAAGCACTTCACACAAAATGTCATAGAACTCTAAGAAAATAAGGAAAGGTGGAAATCTAGCAGATCTGTAGAACTGTAAAAACAGGTAGGAGTTAGGGGACAAGGAAGGAGTAAGAGATGTTAAAAGAAGCACAGAGATCTAAGAGGAAATATGACTGAAGAGAGCTCCAGTTTTAATCCTGGGGAAGGGAGAGGGCTGATGTCTAGTCTAAAACATTTTTTTCTCTCTCTTTTTTTTTTCTTCACAGTTCATGGAAAAAACTGCTTCATTACCATGTATGTACTTTGGTCACAGAGAGAGAGTGTGTTCTGTATTTCCAACATTTTCAACCAAAAAATCACTTTTCCCCACTAAGAAATACAGTCTTGCTGAAAGCTCATGCAAAAATGTTAGCCTTTTCCCCAGATTTACCTGGAATATTTTATATGGCTTTAGCTGTACTACCTTGGGAATATCTACTAGGCTTTTACAGCTGCATTAACTAGTAAAGGAAATCCTGAGCTTTCTACAGAAACTACTCATACTAGAAGTAGAATTCTGGAACAAAACTACTAGTACTTTTAAAAACACAAGTGAAAGGAAAATAGATACCTTAATCTCCAACTTAGTTTCGTAACAGGACTTTTTGCCCTATCTGCAAGGTGTAAGTCCACATTTGTTGCTCAATATTCTTAATTTATGTAGAAGTTGTGATAATATATTGTATTGCAAGGTTACATTTGAATAAAATGTTGAGTACTATGATGATTTGCAACTCTAGTTGCCAATACACTAAATCATTTTTATCAGCTTCAAAATTCTGCAGAACTGACAATATTTAGTTGAATGAATAAAGATATTCTGGAAATTACTTAAATTATATTTCTGTAAATTGACAGTTGACTGTAACAGATGAAGCTGAGTCATCAGTCAATCATGGCTGAAATCAGGAACTGCAGCTGTAGAGTGCATTGATTTCATGTTTATTATGCTGTTAAGAAAGCTTCAAGATATTTTACAACTTCTAATCAGATTTTGACTCAATATAGGTCACCTAGTATCACTTAATAATTTAATCTACTTCATAATGAAAGTCTCTGCTGTGTTCAGATAGCTGGATTTGTCTTTTTTTAACTTTTCTCCTCATTAGAAGCCTATGTATTTTAAGTATTTTCAACCATAAACTTTTCTGATGGATTAGCTTTAAGAATCAGTTGAAATGCATCTGCTGTAGTGGACATATCTGAACAAAGCGTGATTTTCATAAAATATCAGTATTTTGCTGTTTGTAGGGCTGCCTTTCCAAAAATGTCTGTCTACACTTTGCATTCACTGCCCTACTCTGGGAAAAATCTCAAACCTATTAAATTTTCACTACCGTTAGTATTTTGGAAGTGTCATGCGTCATCTTGACTGTCTGGTATCAGACAGACAACATCACCACAAGAATACATGCAGGCTGCCTGTCTCACCACAGTTCACCATGCCCTAGTCACTTGGCAACTAAAGACACCACTGAATGAAGTTAACCCCACAGGTTCTGTTGAGTTTGCATCCCCAGTCGTAAGAGCTGAACTTCCTCTGGATTTAAAAAAAACCCAAAAAACCCAAGCAATCTACTCAGATAAATACTTGAAAAACCAGAAGGCATCGCAAAATCATTGCACAAAAATATTGGTATAGTAGTTGTTTAACAAGAATAATGCTTCTCAACTAACTTCAAAGCTAAAGAGGAAATTAAACACTGCTAATTGAGTAGGGATGCTGCGAAATCTTGCTAATTTCTCTTATGGTATCCAGCAAAAACTCACATATTCTGTTCATCTTGATGTGAAGGCTATAGAATCATAGAATCATTATGGCTGGAAAAGACCTTTATGACCATCAAGTCCAACTGTCAATCCAACACTACTATGACCACAAGACCATGTCCTGAAGTGTCATGTCTACACGTTTTTTAAACACCTCCAGGGATGGTGACTCCACCACATCCCTGGGCAGCCTGTTCCAATGTTTAACCACTTTTTCAGTAAAGAAATTTTAATTACAAGTCTTGAGGTAGATAATGCTTCTAATAGTGTATACAGAAATAGATCATCTTATTTAAAAGTTAATTTGTAAACTGTTTTTAAGAGCAACAATTAGGAGAGTAGTAAGAGCTCCCTGCATTTCAGATTCACAGCATACCTACACTTTTGCATGAGGTTCACCTGATATAGTGCAGTAGCTATAACCAATACTAAGCCTTCTATTTTAACAATCATATTACAGCCCCTGTCAGCAAAAGCTTCTTATTGGATTGAATAAGGCAGACTATTTTTTAACATAATTAGCTCCACTGGTGAACAATTTACATTGAACAATTTAATGTTCATGAATCATACTGGAAAACATTTAATTAAAAACCATCAAACCAGAATAAGAAATAAGATAAAAGAATGACCTTTTTTTTGAGGATTTTACTTAGATAAATACTTAAGAGTCAAGTTTAATACAGTATCTTTGTAATAGATCCCTCTTTGCTTAGTAAGAGCAACAACATAATAATCACAAAAAAATCACAAAATCCATGAAATCTGGCTTTGTCTCACTGTTTACAAAGGAAATACATGAAACAAAATCATAGAGAAAAAGCAAAAATGAGTCAATTCAGCAGGAGTTAGCACTGGCTAACCTGTTTCTCTTCCTAGTGAAAAGAAATCAGAACTAGAAGAAAATTATTTGCTATTTCCTCATGGAAATAGAGTGCAAGATCCTGCTATATCTTTTGCCTTTCTCTTCTGACTGTAAATGTCTCAGAAAATCACATTTCTTCTAAAAGTGATTTCTGTGAGCACTGAAGAGGCTCAGTTGTCTCATTTGACTATTAAAAACAACTAAATACCCTCCTTCCAGCTTCTAAGCAGGCAAATTTAGAGAAAGATAGGGATTTCAGGTGAGCAACATGCAAGTAACTAATATTCCAGCTTTTCAATTGAAAAATCAGGAAGGGAAGTATTTTCCAGAGCAGAACTGCTTTACTAGCAAGACCGAGAATCCTTTATTTCATGTCAATAATACCTCACAGGTCATGGCATCATCTCAACAAGCCTGGGCTCAGAAATCTGCAAAAGAATTGCATTATACAAATTCTTCCTTATCCTTGAAAGCTTTTTATCAGTTACTGAGGGAAATACAGAGACCTCTGGCTTTCCACTAGCCATTTTATGAATTCAATCCTGACTAGTTCTCTAATTAGCAAGCCAGTTAATAGTTGTTAAATATTTGTAGCTAGCTTACAATTCTTAAAAAAATATTGACCTGGCTCTATTTAAAGCAGCTAAGATCCAAAGACTGTATCCGTTCTTGTGTAAAAGGAGCACACCAAGATTTGAAATGGATACATACAATCGGCATACAAATACCAATATTTTAAATACAGGTACTTCAGGGAATATCAGGCTAAAGGTTGACTATGTAAATTACCTTTGTCCTCCTTGTACCTGTGCACTGTGCTACAATCTTTAATGAAAGGACCACCTACACTTTTTATCTGCTGGAGTCTACCTCATCCACTGAGATGGAGCTGCAAAGGGGTGAGGAAGTGTGGATAGGTAAGACAAGAAGAGAGGTATGTCTCATAGCTATCCTTTTGGTCAAAAACGAGATGGGAACTTATAGAAAAATAAAGGATGATCTTATTTTTAAGGAAATTGAAAAGCAGAACCAAAGAAAGTCACAGAGAGCAATTATATTTCCATAATATTCTGGCTGTCTGAGATGCTGAATTTATAAACACAGATGATGTTGAAGGAAGTTTATTCTGAACACATGAAGAATTTTGTCACAGATCATTGGGGCATCCAACCAAGCACATAAAATTAACAGTGAAACTTTGACCATTTACCAAAAAAGAGTAATATTAGCCCCTCATCAACCAGTTCTCGTTGTGAAGAAAAATAACTTCTGCTAAAAAGTGGTCAGATATTACAACAATGAACCACAGAATCACAGATTGGTTGGAAAGCATCTCTAGAAGTCACCTCACCAAATCTCCTGCTGGAAAAGAGGTTATCGCCCACACATAACAATTCAGCAATGACTTTGTCTAAATGAGTCTGATAAACCTCCAAGGATACAGACCTGGCAGTGTCTCCAGGCCACATATTAAAGCACTGCACTACCCTCCCAGTAGAAAAAGAGAAAAATCATGTGAAAACCAGACACCACCTGTGCCAAGCCACAATTTGTGACCACTGCCCCTTTTTAGATCATTGTCCACTATGAAGAAGAGCTTGCTATGTCATTGTTTGCAACCTTTCTTCAGAAGCTGTTATTAGACTGTTACAAGCCACAGACTACTAGAAATCTACTTTATCCTCTGTTCACTTGAGTAAACAAGCCCAACTCCTTAAAACTCTTCTCACTCCACCCTAGTAGCCCTCTACCTGATTTCTGATGGCTTCTCCAAATGCATCTTTAACTGGAACCCCAAAACCAAAGGAAACATTTCAGTAACTCTCAAGTTCTGAGGGAAAAAACTGCTTCCATTGATCTGCTGCCCACAGTCCTCCTAATGTAGCTCAGTATGCAGCTTACTTTGTCCATGATGAAAGTGCTCATAATCAACCAGATGCCCACCAAAATCTCCAGGTGCTTTTCACTAGAACTGCTACTCAGACACTCACTGCTGGGTATTTCTGATCCAGCACTCTGCAGTGCTCCTTACTGAATTTCATGAGGCTAGCCCAATCTTTATGTCCCTCTGCTCTGAAGTTCTAACGACAGTGGGATCAAATGCACACTCAGCAGGTTTGTGGACAACACCAAGCTGTGTGATGTGGTCTACACACTGAAGGGAAGACATGCCATCCAGGGGGACCTTGACAGGCTTAAGTGGTGGGTCCATGCCAACCTCACAAAGTTCAATAAGGCCAAGTGCAAGGTCCTGCACCTGGCTCAGGACAATCCTAGGCACAAATACAGGCAGAGCAAGGAGTGGTTTGAGAACAGACCTGAGGAGAAAGACTTGGGGGTGCTGATTGATGAAAAGCTCAACATGAGCCAACAATGCACAAGTGCAGCACAGAAAGACAATAGCATCCTGGGCTGCATCAAGAGAAGTGTGTCAAGTCGGTCGAGGGCTACAAAGATGATTAGAGGGTTGGAGCACCTCTTCTACAAAGACAGGCTGAGTGAGTTGGGCTTGTTCAGCCCAGAGAAGAGAAGGCTCAGGGGAGACCATATTACAGCCTTCCAGTATCTGAAGAGGGCCTACAAGAAAGCTGGGGAGGAACTTTTCACAAAGGTCTGTAGTGATAGGACAAGGGGTAATGGGTTCTAACTGGAAGACGATAGCTTTAGAATGGAAATTAGAAGGAAAATCTTTACTCTGAAGGTGGTGAGACACTGGAAGGTTGCCCAGGGCAGCTGTGGATGCTGCACCCCTGGAGGTATTCAAGGCCAGGCTGGATAGGGCCTTGAACGACCTGGTTTAGTGGGAAGTGTCCCTGACACGGCAGTGGGGTTGGGACTTGATGATCTTTGAGATCCCTTTCAATCCAAACCATTTTATGATTCTATGATTTGTCATGTTAGTCAATTCCCTCTCATGCCCCACAGAAAAAGGCATCCTGGATGTGCTTTGCTTCTTTTGGAATGCATACAGTCTTAATTTTATCTCTGTTTTTAGGTCTCTATGACTATGTATCAAGCAAGTTGAGTCTGAATTAAAATGCTGAATATCTAAAAGTTATGAGTCAGTTAATTAATTTTAGAAGTACTGTATTTTATGCTATTTTTAGATTATTTTGAATTTGAAAGACTGAATGAAAAAGGTCAAGTGAACTTCACATTAATAACCAAGCAGTCAATTAAATTTCCTGAAATGTTAAATTCAGATAAAAAGCTGGTTAGTTCTTCAAAATCTTACATGTTCATTGGCAACAACCCAGACTTCACATGTGCATTTAAACCAGCAATATTTACTATGGGTATGCCATTTTGTGACAGAAGTTTTTACTTTCTTAAAAATGAAACTTGCATCTTCATGGATAATTATGGGATCTTCAATCTTTCCTCTTTTAGTAAAGAGGATCTCGGAGATTGGAACAATCTCACAGAGTAGTTTCAATATCAAAATAAGATTATTTTATCAGTGAACCTCCATTTAATAAAAAACCCATATTGTTTCTATGTATAAGGCTTTCTCAACACACAATTTGGTATTGCTGTTTGCGACCTAATCTCCCAGAAATACTACGCATTCCCTATTCTACACTTGAACACAGACTTCCCCTACTAGCCACCGATTTGGGTGGATTCCCGGTCTAATTTGATATAATTGCTTTTTTTTTTTCTTCTTCACTTAGTTGGAGATCTTTTATAACACAACACAACAAATAATTTTTACTTCTCTTTCAATGATCTTCATTGTTTCTGGTAAGTCAATCAACTGTTCTAGATAGCTATATTTGCTCCTATTGCAAAGGATGGAGGGTGAAAGAAATCTATTGTTTCATTAGGAATAGAATTTACTTCACTTACTTTCAGTCATTTAAAAGTTTCAGATTAGTTCAAAGTATTTTTACAAATCTATGTATAGTAATGGACAAAGACAGGCACCTTGAAAAGGTGATTCATTCCACCTCCCTTAAAGGTCAGTCTTGTACAAAACCCTGGCGATGCCTCTGTCTTTTCAATACTCTAAAATGAACCTTGGATTACTATTAACAAAAATGCTTGGTTTTTAAATGATTACCAGCTGCTAAATACTAGTATGTAGCAATATCACAGAATCACAGAACATTAGGGGTTGGAAGGGATCTCGAAAGATCATCTAGTCCAAGCCCTCTGCTAGAGCAGGACCACCTAGATCAGGTCACACAGGAACGCATCCAGGTGGGTTTTGAATGTCTCCAGAGAAGGAGACTCCACAACCTCTCTGGGCAGCCTGTTCCAGTGCTCTGTCACCCTCACCATGGAAAAGTTTTTCCTTATGTTTACCCGAAACCTCCTATGCTCCAGCTTGTACCCATTGGCCCTTGTCCTATCACTGGAATGTCACTGAGAAGAGCCTGCCTCCATCCTTCCAACACCTGTCCTTTACATGTTTATAAACATTAATGAGGTCACCCCTCAGTCTCCTTTTCTCCAGGCTAAAGAGACCCAGCTTTCTCAGCCTTTCCTCATAAGGGGAATGCTCCATTCCCTTAATCACCTTAGTGGCTCTGCGCTGGACTCTCTCCGGTAGCTCCCTGTCTTTCTTGAACTGGGGTGCCCAGAACTGGATAAAGTACTCCAGGTGGGGCCTCACCAGTACACAATAGAGGGGTGGATAACCCCTTCTTAATGCATCCCAGGATGCCATTGGCCTTCTTGGCCATAAGGGCACATTGTTGGCTCATGGTCATCCTCTTGTCCACCATGACTCCCAGATCTTTTTCCCCAGAGCTGCCATCCAATAGATCAGCCCCCAACCTGTACTGATACATGGGGTTGTTCTTTCCCAGATGCAGTACTTTACACTTGCCCTTCTTGAACTTCATTAAATTTCTCCTGGCCCAGCTTTCCAGCCTGTCCAGGTCTTGCTGGATGGCAGCACAGCCTTCTGGTGTGTCAGCCACTCCTCCCAGTTTTGTATCATCAGCAAACTTGCTGAGGGTACACTCTATGTCTTCATCCAGGTCATTGATGAATATACTGAACAGTACTGGGCCCAGGACTAACCCTTGGGGAACACTACTAGCCACAGGCCTCCAACTAGACTCTGCTCCACTGACCACAACTCTCTGGGCTCTGTCCTTCAGCCAGTTTCCAATCCATCTCTCCACGCAACCATCCAAGCTGCACTTTTCGAGCTTGGCTGTGAGGATATCATGGGAGACAGTATTGAAAGCTTTGCTGAAGTCGAGATATACCACATCCACTGCCCTCCCCTCATCTA
>VYZX01012709.1:7827-48379 GCA_013401335.1 Brachypteracias leptosomus
TTTGCTAGGAGAGAATGTCAGGGGAATCATCATCCCTCCTTTAAGGGCAGATGTTGAAACTAATCACTTGCAAGACCTCCCACGTGAATTCAACCAAGTGACCTAACTTCTAGTTTTGCACTTTGCTAGGTGAGAGTACTTCTTGGGAGAGAAAAGCTGTTCCTGATCTTATTCAGAATTATCCATTGTTTCATGCATTTCTTTCCATGTCAGAACTACCATATCTATGTTTGTAGCCCATATTTGGATTATTTCTTAATAGGAAAGAGCCATCAACCATTCCTTGGAAAGAGATCCAACCATTCCTTTGGTCAGATCAGACATGTCCGTTTCTAAAATTGAAATATGGATCAGCTATATAGTTGTTGTAAAGGGAGAGAAAAACAGCACAGACTCATCTCTGTCTCTTGTTAAGATGGCAGTTCTTGCTAAGGACTGCAATAATTAAGGGCAAGGTTATCTGCAGGATACTGGAGTCTCCAGGAATGCAAACACTTAAAGGTATATGTCAACAACCTGTTGACAGGAAACCCTGCTGGGCGAGATGCTCTGAAATATCTGATATGTTCACAGCATTGGTTATCACTATTACTGTCCTCCTCTGAAAGGCAGAGGAGAAAAGCTACACCTGTAGACTCGATAGCTGATGAGGTAATGGGTTAAGAATTTGGGCAAGAAGACCCCAACACTAAGCAAAGATCAACTTTAATGAGGGAATGATGAAGTCAGAACAGCCTGGGCAGCCATAGAGAGGAAATGGAAGGACTATGTGCCAGTATTTGGGTGTGCAGGAGATGAACCAGGCATGTCTCCAAAGGCTGCTTGTCAAACTGGCTTTACAAAGTATCCTAAGTCATCTTTTTCTGTAACCTCCTTAAAGGAGATGTATTCATTTATGACTTTACCTTCCCCTGGGCTATGTTTACACATACATTCAGGATGGACGAAACTGCATTACCGATGAGCCTTGTGTTTGTTGTGGGTGTATTGTGCTTTTATTTTTAGGATGTTGTAAAGTTTGGCTCTCAAAGGACCTCTCAGATGAGCTACCCTCATTATATTGTTATTGTTAGTCTTTTGTCTTTGGATCTCTATTGTGTATTGCAGCTCATATGAACATTTCAATAAAATAGCAACTCATGCAGGCAAAAGCACTGAGCTATCAATTTTGTCATGAGCTGGATGCGCTTTCTGTGATGAAGTAGTCACTCATCAGAGGAAATAAACCACAGCCAGAGGAGGTGGAGAGAAGCATTCAAGCATTTGTATGCACACAGGGAGGAACCCTGGCTTAGAGTACCTTGTCACCAGAAACTACCAGAAAGACTGTAGCAACAGAAATTCCACAGAGCTGTCAATTATATTTGCAAAATCAATAGGACTGCAAAATTGTAAAGATGGTCATGTTAAACAGCCTTATGGACTTCTTTTTTTACACTGAATTCTGAAGAAAATGTAGTCAGCCAACAAATGCAGGTAGAGAATCTCTGGATCACCAGAACACTGCTATCTACCCAAAACATCCCTTTATTGAAGCAGTGCAAATCAGAAATATTTCTGCCAGAGTCAGCAAACTAAACAGATAATTGAAATAACGGGGGAGTCAGACTTCATTGTTTCTAGTTGAATTTGTTGCAAATGGTAGATGGTGCAGAAGGTGAAATAAAGATAACTGAAGCACTGTTAGAAACAGCTCAGACTGAAATGAGGACATGTCTTTGTGTTCTCAGTGTTTATTTCTTCACATGATACAACAGCAATGGGTGCCTTTTTACAACTTGGGTTAAAGGTTTGCTTAAAAACGTTAGCCTGTGACATGCTCAGGGCACCCAGTTCCCATCCATTTCAGCCTGAAGTATTACATGAGTAAAAGCAAACAAAAACATTTGAGATCTTGCTCTGTACTTTCCCAGTCCAGTCCTTGCAGCAGCCTTCATTTTAGTGTTTTTATTGTTCACAAATGATTCATATCCTACAAGATTAAAGACATAGGCTGCTTCACAAGGCTGTTAGGTGATCAAGATATTTATTTATCTCTCCTTAGTTTTAAGTAGCTGCTGTGTCCTGACTACTCAGAAGTACTACACAGCCACTACAGTAAGGTTCTGTTCCTGCCTTTCCATGGTACTCCCTACCCGTTCTTGGAGGAGGCAAAGAGTTATCTACAGATAAAACCACAAACACCTCTGGGTAGTCTTCCACTCAGATTCAGACTGTAAGACCACTCTGCATCAGGGGTGTGGGTTATAAGGGTGTTCAGACCCCAGGGAAAGTGGAAGCAGCTTCAGTGAGCAGTTAAGTTGTTCTTTCTTGGGCTTTCAGATCCCTCAACTCAGGTCCTGAATTGCAGACCTTCGCCTGAAGCCAGGTACCTAAGTTCTGTGTATAAAAATTAAGAGGAAAAGCATGGGTTTGAGTGCATGTTTGCTTAGGGATCTAACTAGGATTCTGGATTTAAATGTAAACTCACTATAAAATTAATCAAAGACTTTCCCAGCTCTCACTTGACTGTTTGGCTGTAGAGGTGTGTATTAAAATTAATGTTTTGGAAAAGGGAATGAAGCCTCAGCACCCTTTCTGATAGGTGATAACCTATAAAGTTGGTTGAGAGAGTGACCAACTTAGGATCTTTAAATTAGAAGTGGAAAGCCCACACTAGAGAAAGTCTGACTGAAAAAGGAAGGCCAGAAGCAATATTTGTGAGCAAAAAGGGAGAAGCTGTCAATTTCTGAGTATAAAACAAATGAAATATGAAATCTTCACAACCTGAAAGGGGTTTAAAGGATTTCACATTCACAAGCCCCCCATATGCTTTGAAAAGTATTAGATTTAGTTCCACAGAAATCTTATAACTTTTGCAGGTGAGGTTCAACTTCAGATATTTGGTGCCTCTCACACAGCTGTAGTCTCCAAAATTAACAAAAATAGGTGAGGAGTCTCTCTGCCTTTACAGCCAGGTAAGCGAGCTCACAGGCACGGCCAGTGCCCTGAGTGCAAACACAGGCTTGTGTTCTAAATGCAGAACTATTACCTATAGATGAAAATCTATTAATATATCTGGGGAAATTCAATCCAAGTAAGATGTAAAAGGTAGCGAATGCTCTTCAGCAAGTTACTATTACAAAGTGCCAGGGAATGACTCTGACTTCGGTTTGGTTATTTTGGGAATTCTAACACTGAAGCTCAAAGAAAAAGTGGGATGAAAAGAGCTCTTTTTAACATGGTAAAGTGGCCTGGATTCATTTGCCCAACACTTCACCAGGTGGGAGCGCTTCTAATCTTTTATACCAAGCCTTACACGATTGTTGCTTTGACTTTGGTACAGATACTCCTGACTTTGATATCTGGTTAATGTTACTTTGCTTTCCTCCTTAGAACAGGCTGCATTTCCGCAGTGGATTCCTGAGCTTGCACATCACAAAAAGAGCTTCACCCTTTCTTAGAGGAAAACTGCTGCCCGAGTCCCACAAGTAACTGTTGCAGCATTTGTTCCTTAGTGCATTTTTAAGCAAAATAAAAGAAAAAAAAAAGAAAAAAATCTTTGAGGTTCTTAAAAGCAAAAAGTTCTCAAGAGCAGAGAGGGTAAATTCTTTTATCCATCAAGGGACACAATCCTGTTTTCCCGGGCTTAGCTCAGGTGCTGTACCTGCTTTTTGATGGCAAACTGCACAAGACTTCTTTTCATGCAAGGGGACTGTTTATTACAATGCTTATTGCTCTGCACACCGTCACTATGAGGTAAACATCCTTCCTTATGACCTAAGGGCCTAAATGTCCTTTCCTTGCATATTCGGAAATGCTTTTGACTGATGCAAATGTTTCTGAGTGCACGGGGGTTGACTGTATTTTCCCCTGATGACTGCAAAGGGGTCATGTTCCCAGCACTACTGCCAGTCCACTTTGAAATCTGCCCTTCCATCAGTTGCAAGAACCTTTCCACTGCCACAATCAATAGCTTTTCAACATTGCATTTTTTCTAAATTCATTGCAAATCATGTAGCTATTTGAAATCCATACTGTATAACGTGGATACATCCTAAATCTGGACACCCTGGACAGAAGTTAAATCACAGTTTGTTTGCTTGAGCTTAAAAGCCCAAGAAAGAGAGGGGAAGACTATATTCAGCATCACTTCTAATACGTCAAAATAATTTATATGAGAGGCATCTCATTTGCTTTAATAGAAATATCAAATAAAATCCATCTTCTTCAATTTGAAAAAGTTATTTCCTTCTAACAATTTAATTCATGAAATATTTTTGTATGTTTTCTTCTGTACTGTATTTGCCTGGAAATACTGATATTTTAATTTGCAGAAGCACCCCTCAGAAAATGAGGTAGACCATTGAACTTCTAGCACGTGACTGACCAAAACAATTAAGTAAAAATAAAACACAGATGAAACAAAGCAAGTTTACACAGGACAATGAATTTCATGTGGTATCATAGTTACTCTACTAAATGAAAATTACAGGTTTATAATAAAATGACTAAATGCTACAGTAGCAGTTAAAAATGTTTCCTCTCTAGTGCTCATGATGGTGATGATAAGCTATTTATCATATTACTGCAATATTATATACCTTCTTTGCAGTAAGACTGTGACAAGCATATCAAAATAGGTGCTCACTGACCTGAAAAGTATGTGTCTAAACAGAGAAGGACAGGAAAGGAACTGGAGACAAGATTTTCTAGTAGATAGATGGAAAATCCTTCTGGAGACTGCTGTAGGTGATGGTACCATAGCTCTTAGAGGTTTAGCACTCTGGCAAGGAAAGTAGCAATATCCCAGTTTTATGGTTGATAACTTTGAGGCTGAAGTATCAATGGCAATATTTGTCTGTTAGACAAGAGAAATTTCATGTGCTAATGTAAGTTACAGGGTCTTTTTGGATGTACTATATGTTCTTTTGGTTTTG
The DNA here is from genome assembly GCA_013401335.1 of Brachypteracias leptosomus. Classification (NCBI taxonomy): domain Eukaryota; kingdom Metazoa; phylum Chordata; class Aves; order Coraciiformes; family Brachypteraciidae; genus Brachypteracias; species Brachypteracias leptosomus. The sequence goes on from VYZX01012709.1 coordinate 12,747, forward strand.
AGAGGAACCTAGTAAACTCTGGGGATTAGGAAGAAAATAAATCAGACACCTATTAAAAAATTTGCTCTAGAGTTGTTATAGGCCAGATCTGTTCTTCATGTAATATAGACTCATGTGTGGAAATGTTTTAAATATTTATTGCTTTAATATTGAAGAAACACCATCCCTTAGAAATCTGCTCAGCTTTGAAAGAAGAGGATGATTAAACTGAGCATGAGAATTGAAGTAGTTAAAACAGCTCCATAATGGTAATTTCTGAGAAGGGAGGAATGGTTCCCCGTGCTCACTTCACCCATCTTCCTCAGAGTTCTGGGGATGAAAATCAGGATTTTTTTTTCAGTATTTGCAGTAGCCTTTGAGGTTTTAATGAGGCATCCAGAGATAGAAATTACTCTACCTAAATATCCTGTTGTTTTCTACGTCTTCCTCCGAAGGATATGGTTTTGGCTTGTGTCAGTAATGAGCAACCAGGGTAAATGACCAAGTCCAGAGTGAGGATTGCAGTTTCCCTGTCCCACACCAGCAAGAGGAAAAATTGGTAAATAGGCTCTGAGAGGAACCAGCTAAGCATGAAATGGTTCACCTGACATGGAGTAAAGCTAAGGAAAACCTTCCTATGACTTTGTTTAAATATTTAAATAAAATAGAAGTGCTTTTTTTAAATATTTAAATGCTGTGAGATATACTTGGGACATTGTTCTGCAGGTACCACTAGTAAATTGTCCACTGACTTACACTGCAGAGTGAAAGTAACTGGGACTCATTCTTACCAGTAAGCTAGTAAAACTCTGTGGCTTCATTTATTGCTGTGAATTAGATATGATCAAGATAGTTCTCTGGACGCGGGGCAGAGTGGTGTGGAAAGGTGCACATCTGACACTCTTCTTACTCCCCAGAAACAGGCTTACTGGAAAAACATGCAGACTACCTACTGGAAATGGTCCCTGGCTTGTGCTTGGCCCAGGGATTGTCTGGGAGAGTCCTAGCTGGTTTGGGCTGAGATTGTGCTAGGAGCCATTCCAGCAACGTGTGGATGACTGCACTCAAGAGCCTGTGAATGTACCCTGGCACTGTTTGATTCACTGTGCACAGGCTGCAGAAGAAGTGGAGATACTTACCTTTGAGTACACTGGTAGGGCAAGCTCACTTTGAAAGCTGGCGTAAGATCTGAGCTCCTCCATCCTGGAAAGTATCTGAGGCAAATACTGGCTGAGGAGGTCACAGTCTGAGCTCTCTTTGCTCCAGAGAAGACAGGCAATTGTCACTCTGCTGCCCAGCACTGACCCGTCAAGGCCAGGAGGCATATTTACTCTATAACAGAGATCATTCACTGAAACACCCCTCCAATGCACTGCGGCACCTCGTGCCTCCCATTATGTGCCTGTGCAATGTAGAGAAATTGGATTCTGTGAGAAGGGTTTGTTTCATTTTGACAAGGAGAACAGATTGCACAATCAATATCTCAGTCCCCCTGTTTGTCAGAGTGGCCTTTCACGCTGTTTGGTTGCTCTCTGCACTGAAGAATGCTGCAGGTGGCTCTTCACAGATGTCTGTGACAGTGACAGATTAGAAGCTTCTTCACTGTTTTGATATCAAATGAGCCTTGCATATGCCTCCTGTTAAAAATGAACCTAAACAGCAGGATTAATAAGAGTAGGAATTGGGACACTCATCTGTGTATGATTACATTTCAGTCATGTTCCTGTTAGTGTTGAAATAAATCAGATGTGTCTGCTAAGTCCAGATGAAAATCAGGCAACTTATTTAGTAACGTAAGTAGTGATTTTTGAGTCCAAATTTCTGGTCTATATCTAAGGAAACTATAAGCATACACAATAAGCAGTGGGTAAAACTAGGTGCAGAAATCCAAACCTCTCCCATTCAAGACTACTTCATTCTTTGCTTTTACCACTCAGATACCTCAGTTTTATTTCTGTGTTTCATTCCATTCAGGACTGGCCAGATCCTCAGACTACACATCACTTTGTCTACCTGCCCTGAAGCATTTCAGAAGACATCTTCCCTGAAAGTCTAGCTTCCGACTTCGCATGGGTTTAGCTGCAGCATTCCACGTCTCTGGTAGATGTGTGGACCTACTGCCAATTTTGTGCTGCTAGCTCTCTTCTTCCTCAGGCCAACACCAAGCTCAGCAACATCCCCTTAACATACCTTCACCTTTTATTCTTCATCTGTTTGCTCTTCTTTGTCTCAAATCAGCCAAGAGAGAACACACCACTGAGAGCGAACTCAGCAAGCTGCCCCCAACAGCAATTGAGAAAGGAAGGAAAAGAGGCAAATCCGTAAGTTTTGGACATGGTGTAAAATATATGAGCAGATCTTAAGGGACTGGATAGTCAGATGAGTTTTCAGTGTCTCCAAATCACAGAATAGTAGGTGTTGGAAGGGACCTCTGGAGATATCTAGTTCAACCCCCCTGCCAAAGCTGGCTCACCTAGGGCAGGTTACACAGGAACACATCCAGGTGGGTTTTGAAAGTTTCCAGAGAAGGACACTCCACAGCCTCTCTGGGCAGCCTGTTCCAGTGCTCCATCACCCCCACAGTAAAGAAGTTTTTCCTGATGTTGAGATGGAATTTCTCGTGTTCAGGTTTGTGCCCATTGCCCCTCTTTGTGTCTCTGGGCACTTCTGAAAAGAGACTGACGCCATCTTCTTGACACCCACCATTGATAAGATCCCCTCACAGACAAAGGTATAGTAACTTCTTTATGTCTTTTTCCCTCAAGAGAGAACAGCTTCAACAGGAGGAATGGAAACCTCTCCTTCTCACACCTGAATCTTATTTTCTTGGAGGTGGCTTTTAATCACTCTATGCAGCTGTGAGACTGGTACCAGGTCTCCCATGTGGTATGCTCAGCAGTATATAAATATATATAAATGCATATAAAGTTGTGTTGGCAGAATTGCTCTCCACTAAAAAATTAGAAGAGATCTTGATTTGGTGAAGGGAGACTAGAGACATTTAGGAGAGAATAAATGTTGCCTAGATAAGCATCCACATCTGGAGGAGAGACAAAATTTAGTATGTGCCCTTTCCTCCAGTGTTTTGCTCTCCATAGAGATGTCCTCAGTTGATGTTGATGACTGCTTCCCTCATGATGCTATGAGGAGGGATGAGGCACTTGTCCCCAGGCTCTATATTGCAGTCTAATAGCCAAATCCTGTAAAGAGAAATGTCTCTTATTCAGTTTTTTAGTCCTCAGCCCTTTGGATCGTAGAATCATAGAATGGTTTGTGTTGGAAGGGCCCCTAAAGATCGTCTAATTCCACCCCCTGCCATGGGCAGGGGCATCTCCCAATAGATCAGGTTGCTCAAAGGACCATCCAAGTGACCTTGAATACATCCAGTGATGAAGCATCCACATCTTCTCTGGGAAACATGTTACAGTGCTTCCCTCACATCGAAGAACTTCTTCCTTTCATCTAATCTAAATCTACCCTCTTTCAGTTTAAAGCTATTGCCCCTCGTCCTATTACTACATGCCCTTGTCAAAAGTCCCTCCCCAGCTTTCTTGTAGGCCCCCTTCAGCTTCTAGAAGGCTGCAATAAGGTCTCCCTAGAGCCTTATCCAGTCTAAACAATCCAAACTGTCTCAACCTGTCTTCATAGGAGAAGTGTTCCAGCCCTATGTTCAAATCTTTGTGGCCCTCCTCTGGACTCTCTCCAACAGATACACGTCCTTGTTACATTGGAGGCCCCAGACCTGAACACAATACTCCAGGTGGAGCCTCATGAGAGCAGAGCAGAGAGGAAGAATCATCTCCCTTGACCTGTTGATCATGCTTTTTTTCATGCGGCCTAGGATATGATTGGTTTTCTGGGGCTGAAAGCACACATTTCTGGGTTATGTTGAGCTTCTCATTAAACACCCTCAGATCCTTCTCCATATGGCTGCTCTCAATCCATTTATTGGCCAGGCCCTATTTGTGTTTGGGATTGCGGCAACCTGTGTGCAGGAACTTGCGCTTGGCCCTGTTGAACTTCATGAGGTTTGCACATGCCCACTTCTCAAGCCTGTCAAAGTCCCTCTGGATAGCAGTCTCCTAAGACATTCATTCAGGCCTGTGCTGTGATTTGATTGCAGATCTAGGAATAAAATACAGATGCCTTGGCTTTCCAGTGCCAAGCACTGAACCATTACTCCTGTGGGTCAGGCAGCGAACAAGCTAAAAAAGCCTCTGAAGCTCTGAATGTGATTAATAGACCTAAAGCTCTAGGCTGGAGCCAGATGGAGAACATAATAGACACTTCTTCTCCTTATGTTTGCATAGGTACAGGTGTGGCTCTCGAGAAGCTCTCTGTCGTGCTTTCAGGGAGCTGACAGATCTACGCCAACAATATTTGACTAAGCGTGCAAACATGAAGTGGAGATTAACCAAGATAGCCCTTTAATAACACCATCAGTTGAGTGCTCATGTTGACTGATGGTAGGGACCAGGTAGAGTTAAATATGTATGCAAAGAGAATTTTTATTACACCCTTTGCAGGTACTTCCACTACATAAATATATGCAGGTGCATCCCATGCTACACAACCACACATTTCTGTCACTGATCTGACTACCTATCAGGCACTGGGCATGAATTCCTGGCAGCTAACTAACAACTTGTGCCAACCTCCTTGCAATTTACTGCATGATGGTTTGATTTACCATATTTCTAAGCCCATATCTCATCTGCTTTGTCAGGTGTGTCCTGGCAAATCCCGTACCAGACCAAGGGGTATTGAAATACCTTAAACTTGTTCTCTAATAGGCAGAGACTCTTCAGTGCTTTCCACTAAATTACCAGTCTGTGCATTTTAACTCTCTGTGGCCTTGACAGCTCTTACTAGACACATTTTGGGCAAATACAAGACAGTCTGTCATACTAACAAGGCTCTGGCAAATATGAGCAATATAAACCCTTTCATGAAAGCCAGAGAGAGGGAGCTGACAGAAGAGACAAATTCCTTCTAATGATATATGTTTGAGACAAATTAACAAATTTCAGAAAGCTGCTTTGATCGAATGAAACGAGGTAAAATATTCTCTAGTTTCTTTATTAAAATGAAATACAAAATCTGAAATGTTGCTGAAACAGAGGAAAATGTTTGAGTGAATGTGTTTGGATGTGATATTCCTCTCCCCTAGGTAAATATTGGCTCTTCTGTACTTAGCAGTAGGGCAATTATTACAGCAAGTGTTGCTCTGTGTTGTTAAATAAGTAGTACTTTGCAATCCCAAGAGAGATAACGGGGTGTATGTAGGTGTATCTAAAAGGATGATCCAGATGCCAAAACTCTGACCACTTGCAAGGGTTGCCCAAAAGCCATTCTTGGCTCTGTCAATAACCTGCTGTGGGACTTTGGGAAGAAATTCAGCTTTCTTTCTGTTTCTTACTAGTTTTGTCTATTCTGCTAAGAAACTAGTGATGCAAAGACTTTCCCATGTTTATGCAAGATTTTTTAGTGTGTGCCTCTATGAAATCCAGCAGTGCTGCCATGCTCTCAGTTGCACCTCTGAATGTTGCTGTTCAAAGAGAAAAAGTAGAGAACTATCCAATGAAAAGTGCCAGAGTTCACTGGCATCACTTGGAATAAAGGGATTTGTGTATAGGAATGGTGATTTCTAGTAGAGTTTTATTTTACCACTAGAGTTGCTGAATTAACTGCTTTGTCTACTTTCATAAGTTGCCCTTAGTTAAAGTGAAATACTTTCAAAAGTAATATTTGTAATAATTCATTATTTTTTCTGTGGAATTAGCTTGCTGTCTTTTATTCTTCTCCTTCAAGGGTAAAACTCAATGTCTTTGCTCATATGAAACTCATATGATGCATGTACATATGCATACATGTATATAAGTATATATGCATATATGTATCAGCATTATGAGAAAAGAAAGAATGAGGAACAGAATTATATACTAGGGAATGAAAAAAAAAAAATAATTTTAAAAGGCAGAATACTTTCAATATTTTAGTTTTCCTTTACTCTTTTCTTTATTCATGACACTACACTCAGAGAGGAAACTGGACTTCCAGAAATATCATCACTTTGAGAAATTTCCAAAAGGAAAGCTTTGAATTTCATTTGTGAGATTTTTCTTCTTTTCATCTGCTCTGTGATGGTACTCTCAGTTTACTCCCACTGGGAAAGCCTTCCCACCTCACACAAGAAATGATTGTGACAGGAGGTGTGGTTATTGTGTGGGGCCATGCCCAGCGCCCACACCAACTTCTGCAGAAGCTGATATTTGGGCTGGGACCACATCTCTGATGATTCATCCCCAGCCACGAAGAGAGACTGCAACCTCCCCTTCCAGCCACTGTGACATGTAGTACTGGACCACTCATCCCAGTGAGCAATCCCAGTCGGTGCTGGTTGAACACCTACACAGCAGGAGATGGAAGCTGGGGAAAGAGGTAAGAAGCCATCTTGGCTGTCCCCTCTCCTCCCACTTAAATCTCTGCCTGTTGCCTTCCAGCAATGTCAAAAAATTAATTTGGGATTCAAGCATCTGGAGAGCAGTGGATAAAAGGTACTCTAGAAGAACATACTGTTACAGATGTTCCTTTCCTTACTGCTACTGCAAGTCAAGATGAAAACATACTGCATAAACTGTGACATGGCTTTCTTTCAAGCAAGCAGTAAAACTGTAGAAGTTGAAACTGTCTCCTGCAGGCAGCAGAGGAGGAAAAATGCTCTTTCCTTTTTTTTTTTTTTTAAATTTTATTATTGTATTATTAAAGATAAAATTGTGCTTGGGGGCATTCAAACAATGCAGTGCTGAGGAATGTGCATGAAGCAGATAACACTATTTCCCTTCACTAGGAAGAAAATATATAATAACAGGAACTTTATTCATTAACTTGGAGAAAATTTTTATTACATTAGTGAGGCTAAAGGATATGAAATACCTTCTGCCATCGGATAACGGATGGTCTGGCCAATGCTGGGCCCAGGCTTTGGAAGTTCCTGCTGAAAGAAATAGCAGATGAAGGTGGGATTAAGAGGAAGGAATCAATTCCCAGATAGTAACACTTTAATTTTTAATTTGGAAAAGTTAATATTATTCCAAGTTTTATATCCTGAAGAAGAAAGCACTTGAGGCAATGTCATATTCTTGGCTCCCTGGTGGATTAAATAAACTTGTAGTTGCAATGCTTTTTATTTATTTAAGGTACAGGTTGTGCCTTGGACCAAATGCCTGCTCAGGAGCAGTATGTATAATACTAATGCCCTTAGGCTGGCTATTTGAACTGGTATGTGATCTGGTATGTGCCTGCTACTTTCCCAATCCCTTTGTTTGTAGATATACAGGGAATCAATCAGAGCTGTCCCACATTTCCATGTTGTGGGAAACAGCAAGAGTTGACCAGAGCAGGCGTACCATGGCAATATTCTGCAATAATTTTCCCACCCAAATCAGAGCTTTTCTTGGCAGGTGTGGGGACACAAGGCTGAGCTGCACCTCACCCAGGATTTCATAGGAGAATAAATCCTATGCATACCTCCAGTTCTGCCTTTATTTCTGTAATCAGAACACTGCACAGTGTGGGATTCAATACACAACATGGCATTTCCTCCTTCATTTAAGCCTAAGCCCTCTATTTTTCACTCCTCAGGCTGAAAGAAGTAGTGTGTTACATGGCACACGATTCAGGCTGGAAGAGGGGAAGGTTGGAGCAGAAGAGAGAAGCTCACGAATTGTCAGCTCTCATTTGACTCCTAAAAGCACCTGGATTCATAGAAAAGACTATGTGTGGTGAGTGTCAAATGGGCAGAGGGAATGGATATTTACGTTGCAGAACTGAGTTGTAGTTGGCCATTGAACAATCTTTCATTGAGGCAGTGGATAACAGATGGTTACTCCTGTTTTTTACCAGGTTTACTCCAATGCAGATGCATAATAAGATAACAGGAGATGTGAGAACTAAGCAAAGATGCACTGGTTGAGCAGTGTCCCAATGCCTTGACATTTTCCTGGTATCTGTTTGACCATGGTTATGCTAGGCTTCTCACAACTGCTCCTGGATGAAGTCTCCATCGCTTGACTGGTGCTCAGAGGGCAGACTGTGTGAAAATCTGAAGTAATGTAGAGTAAGGGAAAATACTAGAGTTCAAAACCCAGGCAAATTGAAAACCTGTGTTCCAGCTCTGCAGAGAAGGCATGAGAAGGTTACCTGCTTATGCAGCTATGGAGGAAACTGACTCCATAGCAGCAACCCTGTCACCTCTCTCCATCTGTGGAAAGCACAGTTTCTTTTATTCTTGCAGTGCTCAGTGAGGCTATACTGTGCCATGGGACATTGCTGCTCTGTTACGTGACCATGGGGCTGGTGACATGTGGCACACTGTCCTACACTGTCCTATGCCAGAGTGCACATGTTGGCTACCAGTAACAGGAATGACTGTGCCCTGGACAGTATGGACTGGAAAAGACTTACAAAGTCACTGGAAAGGACTTACAAAGTCACTAAATCCAACCCACCACTGTAACAGTCAACTAGAAGTCTCCCATAAAATGTGCCAATCTCTCTCTTGAACAGCAGCTGTCTATACTTATATAGGCACATATTAATATCAAAACTTCACTATTCCACCCATCTGTTAGAAAGTTTCTTCTCGTTCCCATTACCCAAGGTTAATTTTGTCCCACTTGTCCTTGTGCCAACAAAGAATTCTGGTTGAAACATTTTCCTCTCTTTCTGTTGTTCACAATTTTACAGAAGTTACCAGTAATATTCATCCTACAGACTGTCTCTGTACTGGGCAACATCCTGCTTCTGTGGCAACAAGGTAGGGAACTTAACATTTAATATAGCACTCTATTATGAGCTGTGCCCAATAACACAACAGCTAGAGCAGGGAACAGAACAACACATCAAGGGAAAGTTTTTATTTATGGTGCCATAGAAATGCCATCCATGATTCACTGGGTGGAATTGTCCTAGAACAGGAAACAAAAACATAGTGCATAGAAAACAGTGATAAACATCAAGCTGATAAATGGTCCTAATTACTTTAGAATAGCTTGCGCTTTTTTTCCCATTAGCCTGCTCCCTAACCTTTTTCTACCAAAAATAATTTTCTATGAATCATAACCATATCATTATAATGAGTGCAAGAAAACATCAGTTTATGCAAGATCAAGTTAAGTAACAGGAAACATCACATTAAGTATAATCTAATTACACTTTGTTCCCCAACAGAAAGGACATATTTATTTTTCAGATAAGAATGAAAAGCACATAAACATGTGAAACTCAGAGAGAGAATCACAATGTCTACCACTAAACTCTGCAGAGTCAAGAAGTCAACTGAAACTGCCTATGACAACAGTTTCTCCACTGACACTGCTGGGAGTGCAGCTCTTAACCAAACACCTACATCAAATGCCTAGAGCTATGCACATAGACACCTTCCTTTCCAATCAAAAGTAAAACCATAAAATGCTTCTTTTCCAAAGCAGACCTTCCCAAAGCAGCAGCCCAGAACTCTGAAATGTGTGCAAAGGTCCTACCATTTTAAAATGTCAATGCTTGTGCTCCTGGAACTCCATAAGGGGATGATGAGTCATAAAATTTATGCCAACAAAGACTATTATCAGTGTCCTGTTCACTTTCACAATTGACACAGACATAAAAGTCAACTAAGTGTTCCCTGCTTTGGAGCACACCTAGCATGTGAGATACAGGATTTCTTTTACAAAGATAATTGATCTTCGCCTGTATGAATTCTTGTCTCTCTTGCAGCCTGTCTGTAAGGCTCAGGAAACGTTTGTGAAGTGCTTTGAGAGACTCCTTGGGGATGCAATGTAGAGAATTTGCAGACAAACAAAATAAAAGGTCGATTTCTATCTAGTTACTCTCATGTTGTTTTTACTTGGAGACATTGCTCTTAATACAGCTTCAATTCAAATAGACGATTAACAAATCACAGTGCATATAGTGCATTGTACAACGTGAGACTTTCTGACTTTCAATAAACACTACTTATACAGGATCAAATTCTTCCATGAACTACACCAGAGTGAAACCAGAGCAAACAGCTCTTCAAGTCAACAGTCTCTCTAGATTAATGCAGAGAAATGAAGATTTTTCCAAGACTACTCATTCAAAGCTTTTTTAACCCCTAGGGTTATTATAGAATCATAGAATCATTATGGTTGGAAAGGAACTCTAGGATCATCAAGTCCAACCTTCATCCCAGCCTCTCCCTAACCACTAGACCACAGCCTCAAGTGCCACATCTACTTGTTTTTTAAACATGTCCAGGGATGGTGACTCCACTGCCTCCCTGAACAGCTTGTTCCAGTACCTGATCACTCTCTCAGTAAAGAATTTCTCCCTATATCCAATCTAAACCTCCCCTGATGCAATTTGAGGCTGTTTCCTCTCATCCTATCGTTAGTAATTTCTGAGAAGAGACCAACATCAGCCTCATTACAACCTCCTTTTAGGAAGTTGTAGAGAGCAATAAGGTCTCCTCTCAGTTTCCTCTTCTCCAGACTAAACAACCCCAGTTTCCTCAATTGCTCTTCATAAGCCATGTTTTTTAGACCTCTAACCAGCCTCATTGCCCTTCTCTGTACCCTCTCCAGCACCTCCATGTCCTTCTTATCCTGTGGTGCCCAAAACTGGACACAGTGCTCACGGTATGGTCTCACGAGTGCCGAGTACAGGGGCACAATCACCTCCCTACTCCTGCTGGACACACTGTTTCTGATATAGACCAGGATGCCATTGGCCTTCTTGGCCACCTGGGCACATGCTGGCTCGTGTTCAGTTGGCTGTCAACCAGCACCCCCCGGTCCTTTTCCACCAAGCAGCTCTCCAGCCACTCTTCCCCAAGCTTGTAGTGCTGCAGGGGGTTGTTGTGACTGAAGTGCAGGACTCAGCACTTGGCCTTGTTGAACCTCATACAATTGACCTCAGGCCATGGCTCCAGCTTGTCCAGATCCCTCTGCAGAGTCTTCCTACCCTCAGGCAGATTGACACTCCCACTTAATTTCATATCATCTGCAAATTTACTGAGGGTGCATTTGATCCCCTCATCCAGGTCATCAATAATGTATTATGTGTATCGATATCTCAATAATGTGCTTGGAAAATCACACAGCTGCTAAACAGTAGAGCTCCCTGAACAAGATGTAATTGAACTGGAAAAAAAAGGTGCTTATTCCCAGGGTAGAGAAATTCAAGCAGTACAAAAAGCTACATGCCCAATCAAGACCCTGTATCAGAAGAATGACAGCTCTATTTACCAGCAGAAGTGTGACTGTTAAGGACACAAGTGAGCTAACTAATTTGGAAATCTCCGTGATACTGGCACAGGACCTTTGATTGCAGGATTTCCTTAATGTCAGTATTAATCTTAGTCTAATCCATGAAGCACAACTCATCTGACCCCAAAGGAAAAATGTCAGATGTACCCCACTCTAGTGCAGATATAGATGAATTATTTTAGTCAACTGAATCCCACTTCTGGTGTCCACATTGTTGAAACAAGAGCAAACCCCACTGTTCCACCCTCACTTGAGCATGACCCATGCATCACAGTGGTAGGAGGGACCTCCTAAGCATTTCACCAACTATGCTGTGGGACAGGACACCAGTGTTACTTGACAATAATAGGAAGCATTTATAATTAAGTGATCTAGAAAAAAACTGTCATGATTTAATCCCAGCCAGCAACTAAGCACTTAGCTGCTCACTAACTCCCCAGCCATCCCAGGATAGGGGAGAGAATTGGAAAGTTAAAAGTGAGAAACAAACTCATGGGTTGAGATAGCAACAGTTTCTAATTAAAAATAAATAATAATAGTAATATTGTAAGGAAAACATAAAAAAACCCAAACCAAAACAAACAGGAAAATAAAACCCAAGAATGACAAGTGATGCAAAAGATTCCAATGAAAACAATTGCTCCCCAGCAACCAAACAATGCTCGGCCGGTCACTGAGCAGTGTCTTCCCCCACCAACCTCCTCCCTAGTTCTGTTGCTGAGCATGGCGTCATATGGTCTGGAATATCCCTTTGGACAGTTGAGGTCAGATGTCCCAGCTGTGTCCTCTCCTAATATTACACCCCCAGCCTACTCACTGGTGGGTTGGTGTGAGAATAATAAAAGCCCTTGACTCTGTGTCAGCACTGCTCAGCAGTAATGAAAACATCCCAGTGTTAGCAACACTGTTTTCAGCACAAATTCAAAACTTAGCCCCATACCAGCTAGTGTGAAGAAATTTAACTCTATCCTAGCCAAAACCAGTGCAAAAACAATCAAAGGAATTTGAGCTATATTTTTCTAGAAAACTTAAAGAGAAATATTGATAAATAACTGCAGATATGTTCTTCATGCCCAATGAGTGGAACAAAGAATTTCTTAAGTTGGAACAAAAAAGGAATCCACTACACATTAGGAAAACCTTTCTAATGAGTAGGAAAGTTAAGCACTGGCACAGGCTATGTGAAGGATATAGAGTCTAGCACATACTACCATGTGCAATTGATGGTTTGGGCATAGCTAACACCACAGTGAGCATGGACTGGACCTCACAGTCCCTCCCAGCCCTGTTTTCTTTGATTCTGAAATTCACATTGTTTCAGAATGAGATGAGGCAAAGGCAGAGGAAAAAAAAAACAGTCTCCTATCACCCTTCTCTGATTCCTAACAAATTGCTTCCCATTAAAAGTAACAACATCATCAAATGCTTGCAGCGATCAGCAGGGTAAGTCATTGTCCCTCTTGCGCTACACATAAATTCTCTTTGTTGTCTTATTTGTGGACATAATTGTCTTTTTTTTTTTTTCCCCAGTAACATTTGCTTGTCTTGCATAATTTCCCTTTAAATTGGTGGTGATCTGAGATTAGTTTTCTTGGGTTTGTTTCATAGAATCATAGAATTGCTAAGGCTGGAAAAGACCTTTAAGATCGTTGAGTCCAATCTCAATCTAATCTTACTACCCTAACTCTAACCCACCACTAAACCATGTCCCCAGGCACCACGTCCAGATGATTTTTAAACACATTCAGGGATGGTGACTCAATCACCTCCCTGGGGACCCCGTTCTAGTGCTTAACAACCATTTCTGTAAAGAAGTTTTTCCTGATACCCAACCTAAACCTCTCCTGGCACAACTTGAGGCCATTTCCCCTAGTCCTGTCACCTGTCACCAGTGAGAAGAGACCAACCCCACTCTCTCTACAACCACCTTTCAGGTATTTGTAGAGCGCAGTAAGGTCTCCCCTCAGCCTCCTCTTAACCAGACTAAACAGCCACAGCTCCTTCAGTCACTCCTCATAGAGCATGTTCTCCAAACCCTTCACCAGCCTTGTTGCCCTTTGAACCTGCTCCAGCACCTCCATGTCCTTTCTGTATTGAGGTGCCCAAAACTGAACACAGTACTCGAGGTGTGGCCTCACCAGTGCCGCGTACAGAGGCAGGATCACTTCCTTAGTCCTGCTCATCACACAATTTCTGATACAAGCCAGGATGCCATTGGTCACCTGGGCACACTGCTGGCTCATATTTAGCCGACTGTCAATCAATACACCAAGATCCTTTTCCTTTTCATACTTTGAGACCCCAGATGACAGAGTTTTACATAGTATTGACATGACTGAACAGATCATCCAAAGAGCTAAGAGAGATCTTGATTTAAACAGGTAACAAATGGTAGGAGAGAAGAAATTTGCCTGAAATTACTTGAAAAATCATAGAATAATTTAAGTTGGAAGGGACATCTTGCAGTCACCTAGTCCCTATCCCCCATCTCTTCTTCCTCAACTCAAGCAGAATCAGGGAGAGCAGATTGCTCAGAACTGTGCCCAGGCAGCTTTTGAATATCTCCAAGAGTGGAGAGTCTACAACCTCTCTGGGCTCTCTGTTCCAGTGTTTAACTACCAGTACAATAAAAAGGTGTTCTCTTGTGTTCAGATAGAATTTCATGTGTTTTAATTTATGCTCAGTCACTCTCGTCCTCTCAGTAGTCACTACTCAGAAGAGTGTGTCTTCTTCATTACCTCCTACCAGGTATTTAAACAATATTGATAAGATTCCCCCAGTCTCCTGGATGAAGAGTCCAAGCTCTCTCAGCCTCTCCTCCTATCACAGGTACAAGCAAAACTAACAGTTAGAGCTCCTAAATTTTAGCTTTGTGTTCCACCACACGACCACAGCTGCTGCACCTACTGACTGCTGCTGAGGATGCTGTGGCAGTATCCTTCATAGACATGGCAGTGAATCACAATTACTGTAGAGAACTTGGATGTAGCGTTACCTTGAAGGCCTGGCAGATATGTGCCATGGCTTATTCTGTCTCATATGAGGTGTGAAGACTAGCCAATCTAATTTTAATTACAGCTCAGTCTCCAAGCTAAGCAGTTGATATGATTCTCATGTTTCAATTGCACAGCAATGACAGTGAAGTATTTGAATCCTAAATAAAGAAGAGATAATGCACCTCCTATCAGCATGCTTGATGCATTGTGCTGCCCCCTCTTTCCTCCACCCTCTACAACCACAACGTCTTATATGTGTGCTCCTGTGATGTATAATTCACAGTACTGTGCAGCCCTGCCCTTCTCCTGCCCTCCATTCAAATCAGTTTTCAAATCCTGTGACTCCAGACACTAATGTTGTAGACAAGCTTGAAGCAACTGAGACAAGGCTGTAAGCTGAAAATAGTGTGCAGCAGCATAGTTGGGTGGTTAATCAATACAGGAGCTGTCAGCTTTTCAGATCAAGGAATTAACAAGCTTATTTTGCAGTAAATGAATTGAGTTTTGGGGAGAGAAAATTAAAAGCTGCTAGCAAGACAATGTGTGAGTTGTGGGGTTTTTTAAAAGAAAAGAAGTAAGAAAGGAAAGAACTCAAACATTAACATTTGCATCTTTTGGTAGTCTTAGTTGTACTTGCTCCAGCTATTTGTGAGGAATTATGATGTCAAATTTACAACTGAACTTACCGCAGCTTGATGATGGGGAAGAACTAGGGATGGCCCTGATGTTAGATGTCCACACATATCTACAGCCACAAGTACTCTCTCATACCGCTACAAACTGGAGAGGTTTGAAATCTACTATATCACATACCCATTTTAGGGGATAATGGATAAAAAAAATAATTAAAGATCATTCATAAATCTTCTTTCTCCCTTGAATCAAAGTGTGACCTTTTTTTTTTAATGTCAAACACTATTAATACTGCCTTCATCATTTCAAATTCTCAAGATCTAAGTAAGACTGGAGAAGTCAAAAAGCTTCAAAAGCCAGTTCAGGCAGCTGTCAGATCCTTACTTCACAACCATATCCTTTAACCCTGCAATTCTACCCACAGCAGGCAACTTGTTAGGGCCACCTGTTGCAAATGCTATTTATTCTATATGAATACTTCATAGAGGAAATGTGTTCTGCAAGTCTGCATGATTCAATGGGAAGAGAAATGTGCTGGCAATGAGGTGCTATTTGAGCCCTGTGACTACTCTGAGGCATCCCTGACAAATTCACTGCCCTGCTTTGTGTTGCAATGTCATCATCTGTAAAAATTAATTAATCTTGTGTTCTGTCACACATTCCATAGGGCCTGGATATTGTTGTTACTGTAAGCTTTAGTACCTTGACTGGGGAGTGTCTGGTGATACCCATCATGAACTGGGCAGAGGCAGCCCCTGAAGCTTCCCAATCAAAGAAAAACCTTCCAGTGAGAGGATGCTCTGCCCCAGTTGCTGTTGAACAAGGAGAATTAATTAAATGCTCCAGATTTCATCTGCATGTGTATAACATTATGATGTGAGACATTTTTGTTGAAATATCATAGGGTTTGAAATTGAACTGAATAAAATGTAATCACTCACATCTGACAATAGGTGGAAAAGAGATCTGTATGTAGCTGTGTTTGATTAAGAGTTGGTGCAGCCTGTGGTGATGAGCATGTCTGGGCAGCTGGGAAAGAGACTGTATCAAATAGTGGCTACCAGTGGAAAATGCTTATACACAGTTGTATAGGCAACTGGTCTACTCTATAATGAGCTGAATCTCTGCAAAGATTGCATTAAGGTGGCTGATACAAAAAAAAAAAAAAAATAGAAATGGGGAAGATCTGGTCTTAAAATACTGTAAGTAGTGATGGGTGATGAGTTCTGGGAAGAGAAGATGTGCCCAAGCACCAGTTTAAGGCTTAAAATATTGTTTGAATAATTTAATAAGCACCTCCTTTTTCCTAGTTAATGTATTACTTAAAAATACCATAAATAGTATTCCCTCTTATTTGAACAAACCACTAACAGAAATACAAATTCTATAGACATTTAGTCCCAATATATTGAATAAAAATGTAACCTGAGCTAGGCAGTATTTACATCATCTTTATTAAGAAGATAAAGGGTTTACACAATACTCACTTTCATCAGAAGCATCCCAGAACATTCTGGAGTGTCTGCAGCTTATTTTCAGGCTTATCCAGGTAATGGATGGAGAGTAAAGCGTGACTTTGTCAGGCAGAGACAATCTCAAATAATCCTCTGCAGCTCAGTTGATGGCATAGCCTGGGGGATGCTGTTTGCAAGTGTAAAAGGCAAAAGTTCCATCACAGGAGCCCAGTGTGTGATATTAAACTTTCTGTTAAAGGCCATCCTCAAATTAGGCATATTATCTCTGACATACAATCGCCACACAAGTGAAATATTTAGTGCTAAGAGTTTATGGCATTTCCCGAGGCGAAACTCCACTGTTCACAGAGCTCTTGATGCAGAGCACAGCTTGGCAGCACTTCTCAGCCAGCTTGACCGAGATCATGAAAAAGTCTTGTGCATATAGTCTCCCTTGCAGGATCAGAGCATTAACACACAGGGCTACAGACCTGCTGAAAAAAAAAAAAGAAACGCCCTGGGCTTTACAGCATTTCACAGCTTTGGTGTGTACCCAGTGTAAAGGACCGTGAATTATTGTGCTGCCCCAAGGGCACAGTGGGATCATTCCTTTAGTAAGTATGCCTTTTTGTGGGACAGAAAGAGAGGCATAACAACCTCAGACTGAGGCTATAATAACCCATATAATGAGGTGTCGCCTGACATTATCATAGATCATATCCCCACAGCTAAGGAGGGTCCCCTGGTGCAGAGGAGACAGAGGAGACAGAGGGACTGGGAGTGTTCTCCTCAGAGTTGGTGTCTGGAGAGGCTTTGTTTGTCCTATCAAGAAAGAACCTACAGGACCAAAGATCTGTGGCTTTAGGTAATATAAATGCACACACTGAAAAAGAGTCCTCAAAGATCCTTCTGCAGGATGAAAATCAAGGTAAAAGACAGTGACTTGTTCGTGGAGCTGAATCAAGTGTTTCACCTCTGTCTCAGCAGCTTATTCCTGCCTGATTCCTGGACTGACCTTATTGGTCCTTAAAACAATACAAACCTTCTGGCTGAAAATTATTACTATAAATGTGTTAGTATTAACATTAAGCAAGTCTTGAAGATTTACCATGTTGCTTGTAGTTCATGCTTCTCTTGGAAAAAAACAAAATAATCTTTTTTTTTTACTCTTTCTAAATGAGAAAAGACAGGGATTTCACACTTTGTTGTAATTACGATGCACTTTTCTGTGCAGCCCCAGTAAGGGGAAAAGGTTTTTGAAGTTTACAGCGTTCAGGGAGAATTGATCACTAATTAAATTTGTCTCTGGGAAGTTAACTATAACTAAAATGTACTGAGTAAAGACAATCAGATTATTGTTTTGCTAGTGGCACATGTTAAAACAAAACCTGCATAAATCAGGTGCTTTGAAATAGCTGAGAAAGCCAAGCCTAGACGTGAGAAGTCCTGTTCCAGGAAGGCACTGACTAGTGGGCCAGTGCAGCACCTCTGTGTACTTGCTTTCATGCAGGACTTACCACTCTGTCCTCCTTGAGTGGGAAAGACCAGTTACAGTGGCTCTATAGTTTCAAAGAGACAAACTACCCACTTGGTAGAACATATTCTTTGGGCTTTTTCTGTGTCCCACGGTATATTTGGGACAGGGTTTTCAGTGTGTTGTGGGAGCTGGGATAGGAGCTGAGTAGGAAATACAAGATATGCCCTGCCTTCACTTTCACAGATCACCATTCCAAGATGCACTAAAACATGACCCCAAAGGTAAATCAAGATCCAGCAGAACAGCTGTAGCAAGTTATTTTAATTGGTGACCTCTCATTTAATAGCTTTTGAAGGTGGTCATGATTTTTTCTGTTTTATCTGGTTTGTGAAAGAAGTGCCTATTTTTGCCAGTTACAGTTTTTATTTGCCTCTGCCTATTAATATAGTGACAGATGGTACCAGCAGGTATGTGTTAAGGTGTATGTACAGATGGCCCACTCTGTCTTGTGGTGCCTCTGACAGGATAAAGACATGAGGAGCTGTAGGATGCTACAGATTACAAAGGGAAGTAATGTATATGCAGACGGCCTATGCTAACCCGTGGTCCCACTAACAAGACAGCAAAATGAGAAATGACAGGACACTCTAGACAGCAAAAAAGATAATAGCTTGACAAAATGGCTGTCAAAGTTAGAAATTACCTTGGCAATCATAGCATAAATACCAAATAAGGGTATAAAATAAGCAAAACCAAGGCTAATGGGGAAATGGTACACAGAAGTGAGCTGTTTATTTAAGAGGGGATGAGAGTGGCAAAGGGAAGATTTGTAGGGACAAAAGGGAATATAATGTCAGTCAAACTGCATGTTCCCAGCTCCCTGTCAAGCAGCTCTGAGCCTGACCAACACAGCTTGGAGCAAGACTGTAAACACATGGTTGCTCCAACTGTGCTTGCATCTGACTCCTTTGTGCAGTCAGGAGGGATCTGGATGCTTTCCCCGTTGTTGAGAGGGAGGAAGTGACTGGACATACTGACTTCCAAATGGTGAAAACAGGAGTGTTGACAATCCTACAAAGAAAATTTTGCTTTTGTGACTTCTGGTGGTGGTTTTGATGCTGTGTATATCCAGTCTGGTTTTGAACCCAGAAATTAATTTTCTTTCATTTAAAAAACCCAACCCTACTCAAGTTCAGCTCCTGATTATATTATTCACACACCACAAATGCTCAGAGGTGGTAATGTAGCATAAACAAGAACAATAATGCCTTGGACAGTGTGTTTAGGAACACAAATAGAAATTAAGGGTAAGCATGCAATCAGAATTACTATTGTTTTGTATAAAAAAATCCACAGGGGATATATCTGAGTTTGTCCTCAGAGGCCACCTTAAGATAACTGTCAAAATTAGACTTGTAGGCCAATATTGGACCTACAAGAAAGTGTCTAGCAGATTACAAAGTGGTCTGGCAGGACTAAAGCTTACTGCAACCCAAAGGTTGCTAATAGGAGCACAGTTCAGGAGACTTACTGCCAGGGTGAGGGATTCCTGTAAAGCTGTAATAGGGTCATGGCTGACTGTGACCAACTGCTTGCTCTTGCTCTTACAAGCCAGAGGGCTGTGCTGCCATCCAGCGAGACCTGGACAGGCTGGAGAGTTGGGCGGGGAAAAATTTAATGAAATATAACAAGGGAAAGTGCAGAGTCCTGCATCTGGGCAGGAACAACCCCAGGTTCCAGTATAAATTGGGGAATGACCTATTAGAGAGCAGTGTAGGGGAAAGGGACCTGGGGGTCCTGGTGGNCACAGCTCCTGTTGTGAGGCTCTAACTCTTCCCAGGTCCCTGGCCACAGAGCTCATTCCCCAAAGGAATGTGGGAGTGGAAGGGAACAGTGCAGTTCTTTGCAGTCAAAGGCAGAGAAAAACCCACAGAGTAAACATACCATATCTCCTCTGGTCTTGTCAAAGGCTACTAAACTTTATGAATATTTTGGAACAGTTTCTGGCTGCAAAGATGCCACAGGAAGTGAACAGGAAAGGTTAAGGAACCATCAGCAATCCATTTCCCCACCCAAGACGGGAGAAGGGACTGTGTCTCAGTAGATAATACCCCAGACTGCATCTAAAGGGAGGGTCACAGAAAAGTTCACATGAGTATTCCAGCTGCCCTGAGACTAATGTGCTGGAGATATGTGGATGTGATAGAGTATAAATGCTAATACACATTTATCTCAATATTTAATGCCTTTGTTGTAGACTTCAGTGCTCCAGAGTCAAATGATTCTGCAGGTAATTACTGACTTTGTATTAACAATATGTAGTTTTAGTTCAACAGCCAAATTGAGACTGACTTGCCTTGAAAGGATTTTCTTATTCTGCCCCATCTCCAGTTTTCAGTGTCAATTTACTGGTTTCTGTGACCATGCTGCTGTCTTGAAAAAATCAGCTGATTTCAAGATGTAACTCTAGTAACAATAGCTATAGTCCTACATTGTGCTGAGTGGACTAAGGCAGTAAATATCTTTATGTTCCTCATGTAGTGCTAGGACCTTCTGGGCAATAATTCAATGTGTCTCAGAAGACAAGACCCTAAGAAGATTATAAAAATAACCTTACAGTGACTTTGTTGCAGACAAAACAGTTGTGACTCAAGCAATTAATTTAATTACTTGCAAATTAATATGAATTTCTAATCATGTACAGAGAAAAAAGATAAATATAAAAAAAAAACTTCTGCAAGCAACAATTCTCCCCTTTCTCCAGGCTCATCTTAAGACGGAA
The DNA here is from genome assembly GCA_013401335.1 of Brachypteracias leptosomus. Taxonomy (NCBI): domain Eukaryota; kingdom Metazoa; phylum Chordata; class Aves; order Coraciiformes; family Brachypteraciidae; genus Brachypteracias; species Brachypteracias leptosomus. The sequence continues at coordinate 33,374 of VYZX01012709.1, forward strand.
AACCTATTCCACCCATTCCCAGTCTCAGCTTCCCCTATTTTCATCACAGTTTACACTCAGTCTGTCTTAATCCCCTTGGCTGTGTGAAGGGGTACAGGAGGTTGAGGTCATGTTTGTAATGGGTTCTGTCTGACTTTCTGTCCATATTAGTTTCTCTGTGCCACCCTTTGCTTCTGACTGGTTTCTTCCTGCCAAACCTTGCTTCCTACTGGTTTTCCTCCATCATTCCCTGTCTCTTACTGGTTTTCCACTGCCGTGTTTTCCTTGTGTCACTGCACTGGTGACTTGTCCACAGGCTGCCGTCCCTCAGGAGTGTCCCTGCCTCTCTGGCCTGGCAGGGACCCCCTCTGATGTATGTCTGACTAAATATGATGTCATAGGTGTGACAGATATTTCAGCTTTGCCATAAAAGTATCACCAGGGAGAGCATGATCCTCTTTACCACAAGCCATATTAGGCTGGATTTCTCATACTGACATTCGAGTTCTTCACTAGAAAGGAGCTGACCTTCCCTGGCTGGGCTTTGTTGGGCTGAAGACTACTTAAAAGATATGCATCAGTTGTGGCACTGTACCTCCTAGTGTCCTTCACCTCTTCTGGAGGTTGGTGCTTTTCTGTCTGAATGCCTATTGATTTTAGTGCAGGCAAACAGACATGCAGTATTTAACTCTGTAAATAGATGAGGAAACCGAAGGTGCATGAGGCAAAGATCTAGATGATTTTGTGCCTAAGATTATCTGCTCTTACACATGAAAATATGCAGTCATTCCTCTTCCATGTACCCCTTTTCCTGGGTTTTTCTGTCATTGGTAGTTTTAATGGCAGGGGGTGGCATATGTGTTTCCCTTTAATGGCCCTCCAAAGCCAAAGAGAAATAAATAAAGGAAGGCAGAGGAATTGCCAGTAAAAAACAAGTGACTGGCTATTTGTAAAGGGAATATTTGGGTAGGCCCATGATCCTGTAAATGCCTTCTGATGACATTTCATTCATCTGCTGTGTTTCAGACCAGTGAGTTTTCCAATTGCATATGGCTATTCCCAGGCACAGAGCTGACCTTACATATAGGGGCTAGATGTATGACAGCAAAGTGCCATCCATTCAGGCATCCTGCTTTTAGATAATATTTTTTTTGGTTTTACTTCTTTGTTTCCTTTAGAAAATAAGGTCCTTGTTGACATAGAGGTTAAAGAGGTTAACAAGTATTAAATAGAAAGACAGAAGGTGGTTTCAGAGTTCCTCATTTGAGGCTTCAGCTCCAGTGTTTTTGAACAAATTTCCAGCAGCACTAAATTAGTTGTTGTACCATCCACAGCATCAGAGCTCATCTTCATAGCTGTAATTACTGCATGCTTCTGACACCATAGATATTACCATTAACCCTGCATGTGAATCATCATCTAATTTATTGTTGGAGCTGAAAGCAATTCTGTCTTTGCAGCTGAAAATTTGCAGCAGTGCTTTGTCATGTTAATATTTAGGTTATGATATCTCCTCCTTTCCTTTCCAGACAGAGTCTTTCCAAAGCATCTCCTGCTGTCACCCTTCATCTGCAGTTTTGGAAAATTTTAGGTTGTTTTCCTAAAAGCACAGGCAATCTTTATTTCCGTGTGTAATGAAGAAGCTCATTTAGCAAGCACTGGTATTTACAGCAAAGAAGAAAGGATATTCTGAGAGACTTCAGATGCTGAAAAGGCTAATTATTATAATCTCTAAAAAATAAGAGATCTGTGTAATGTCCCAACTGGGACTGCACAGTTGACAAGTGTACATGATGCTAACCTACTGTTGGTGAGTCTGCAAAAAAGGCCCCTTACACTACACCAAGTTCTTAAGCTCTCTGAAAAAATGGGGCACAAATCTGTGCCATGTGAAAATACCACAGTGAACAGTCCCAGCATAGGCTGAGGTGTAAGTGCTGTTACTTCATAAAATATTTCTACAAGAAATTTGTACATACCAAACTTCTTAATAAAAAAGATCATGTCTACTAAATTGTGGGGGGTTTAATGGAAAATACTATCAATTGAAGTTAGTTTAAACTGCAGTTAAATATTCAGTGCAAATTTCCTCTGATTTAAATTTGTCTATTTGAATCAAAATATTTTGTTAGAAGAAAGAAAAAAATGCAGTGTCTCAGAGCTTTTTTTCTCTGTTTTGTGAGGGTATATCTGAGTAAAATATGCTTTCTATGATGTTTCATAGGCTCTGTCTTCACTGATAAATTAAACAGTACCAGGAAACATTTCCAGGCAGTGGACTTCAAACATCTTTTAAATGATACCCTTTACAACATTACATTGTCAATCATATCTCTGGTCATGGTTCAGGCTCACTCACTTTCTTCCAAGCAATTCCCAGGCACAGGAAGGAGTTAAAGTGAGCCAGGAACTTTTTCCTGGCAGGTGGGTTGGGTGTAAACATCAGGATTTGGAGGTTAAGAGAGTTTAATAGTTATACAGAAGCAAACTATTTTCTCACAGTTCAGTCCTGAACTTCTCACTAATGTCTACTCATGGAGATTTGTAGGAACTTAACAGCTAGCTTTTCTGAGGTCCTCATGATCCTTAACACTTTCATCCTCACATTTGTCCAGAGATATAAATTAACTAAGTACCATCTGTCAGGAGTGAACCTGTTTCCTGCTAAGTCTCCCACCTCTCCAAATCTGTGCGAATCTCCATTTAACTGCAGCAGAAGTAGAAGCAGGAAGCCAAAAATGCCTTTTGAAAACATCACCATTCCTGATTATATCTGAAATTATTGTTTCTAACACAACAGAACTTTCTGCTTTGCCCAGTCCATGAAAAGAAATGGCAATATTAAATTGCACCAACATGTCTTTCATTTCTGAGGTTCAGTTGCTGGTTGAACTTGAAAGAAAGTTAATTCAAATACTGTGGCTTTTTGTTAAATTTTATTTCACACCTTGACATCTACTGCAAATCAAGCCACAAAGGTATCTTTACTTATCCAGCTGGACATGTGTCTTAGGTCTTCCTGGAACTCAAGGTTTTCACCTGTCTTTCTAGACAATTTTCTGACTTGGAAAAGTGACTCCAGAATCTCATAATAGTAATAGAACACTATCTGGCATTGAGGAAATCCATTACTTCCAGTCATCCTGAATTCTACTAACTGGTATGATGGTGTATGGGGGTCAGAATTCCTCTGGCCCTCCCATAGCAGGCCTAAGGAGCCTGTTCTTCATGTCTTCTCTCCATTACACCCACATACTTCTGTGTAGTCTCTTCAAAGGGTATCCAGCAAGGTTATAGATAAGCTTTCACTTAGGGCTGAGGACGTGCTTGGTCTGATGGCCAACAACAAGGCCAGGCCGATATTGATACCATACAGATGGACAAACCACTTGCTCATCAAAGATTACTTTGCAGTTAACAGACATACATGCAAAAATAGTTGTCCACTTCTTGAATAAATAAGAAAAATACTGAGGTAATCAGAAAGCTATGCCTTTGGCAAAGATCCACCATGGCATTACAGCAAGCAGCAGAAGAGATAGACCAAAATTGGCTTTCTTGGAAATCTTTTTACGTTCCCACAGAGTTATGAAAAGAGGAAATCTCTTCAGAAGCTGGTTAGGACACAATTTAGTGGTGAAAGCAGGTGTTTGATAGAATATCAGGGAGCTGCTCTATGCAGACAAAATCTCCTTGTGATGGTCAGAATGAAGGTACTCAATTAGCAGCAATACCAAAGTCAGTTGCATTTCTCTTGTGCAGATTATGGTGCATAAACAGCATTCATAAAAAGAGGTCTTGATAAAGAAACAGTTCCCAAAAGATTAATGCAATTAGTGTCACTACTCATGGAGATGATTTAACTATAAGATCTTAACAAAGATTTTTCCTAGGCCTCCTACTCAATGCCCCAAAGTGACACTTCCCACAAGTGAAGTGTCTCCTGGTGGTAAAATCCATCTAGTGTAACACTGTTAGAAAGCTTAAAAGTATAGATTAAGTTAAGATGGGAATATAAAGGGCAGTGCATATGACCTTCAAATTAAAAGCTGTCAGTGACTGATAGGAGAGGAAAGTGAGTTGCTAACATTGTTAAAGAAAACATCAAAGTATTAAAAAAAGCCCATCCTGGGAAAAGGGAACTGGTTGGAATTAGAATTACAAATTGTTTACAAATGAAACTACAAATAGTGAATCAGTGTCTATGATGTAAAATAGTAAGGGTGAAATAGAATGCCTTTCCTGAGTAATAAAACAAAGCGTAGGCTCTTCAAACTAAACATTTTCCAAAAAGTAGACTCAGGTCACTTGTACCCATGAAATTTTCAAAGAATTCATCAACTTCATAACTGGGTTTATCTGGACACATTTTTAGAAACAAGGAAATTCCCATAGTCTGGGGGATTATCTGTGTAATATCAGTACTTGGGGGAGACAGAGATAAGGCAGCCAGATGTAAATCCCTACCGAAATAATGCCAGAAATAATCAACAATGCAATTGTTTTCTTCTCCAACTTTGTTATTACTATTCATCTCAGTTACCATCACTTCTTGTAAAACAGACTTTACCAACCATTTCAGTGGGTACCAGATAGCCTTTTGTCAAAACCAATTTGTTTAATGAGAACAGAAAAGTCACAGTATTAAACACTGAGCATAGAAAGTTCAAAATCCAGGTTTTAAAAGGAAAATATTCAGGGTATTTCTCTCTGGGTAGCCCAGGAATTAAGTGATGGTCTAATATTATTTGAGGGAGGGAGTGAAAGAGAAAAGTGATAGTAGGAGTCAGCTAATTAATTTTGCCTAAAAAAATTGCAACTATGAAAAGATTGGTGGAGTAGCAAATTACAAGAGAGTGTGATGCTGTTACTGTCTGACCAGGAGTGCTTGAAAAAATTACTGAAAGGCCATAAAACATGTGTTAACACAGAGTCTTTGGGGTCTTGCACATCATATATATTGTGCTAAGAGGATAGGAGCTTTGTGGAGTGAGTAACTGAAGCCTGAGACATTTACAATTAAGTAGAATATTAAAGACAGTCATTTGGATCACTGGTGACTGATAGGCATATGCAAGGGGTAGCTTATTCCTGCCACCTAGTCTGAGGTGATTAATTATAGATGAATGAATTATTTTCTGTAGGAACCCGTCTCTCTCCTCTGACTGGAGAGAGCACTGTATAATCTGCTTAGACTAGACACCAATGGCTAATGTCAGGAGAAATTATCCTACCTTTTGCTTTAGGAACAGGGAGATACTTACAGGTTACTATAGGAGTAAGTACAGGATGCAATTGCCTAAGTGTGGGCACTAGCATTATCTAAACATCTTCCTCAGGCTTCAGCTGAATGGAGTCTCAAAAGTCCCATGATGTATCAGAAGTCAGACCAATGATTGAAATGATTGAACAACCTTTTCTAGATCTAACATGCAGGAAACTCTGAAAATTCAGCACAATCAAATCTTGCAGTCAAGGCCACACACAGGAGGAGCAGAGCCCCTGTACATCTCCTCAAAGGATTTTTTTTAGGAAGCATCTGCGTCCTCTGTCTTGGTATTAGACTCCTACATTAATCTGTGCTATTTTTCTTTATTGCTATCCCACTTTATACAGAAAATTGTCCTTGCACATTTGCTGTTTCCTCTCAACCATTGTAAGGACCCCTGTCTCTCTTAGGTATCTGTATTTTTGGTGCTGGCCTACGTTTGGGTTAAGAAAAATAAAGTTTTCCAAAAAGATATTTAATTCTTATTGTACACATTACAAATAAATGAATAAATATTGATTTCATGTCTTCTACACATTCATAGAGGAAAATGGCCTCATAATAAGTTAGCACATTTCTAAATAAAGTTGATTAGACCATTGTAAAAGGTCTTAATTACAAAGAAGTCACAAACTAGCACACACACACATTTTTCATTTAAGACAATTACTAAAGAAAAATACATAAAAGGAGTTATCTGCATTGTTTGTATTATCTTCCAGAAATAATATCTTCTAGAAAATTGAAGAAAAAGAGGAAGAGTAAAATACCTTACCTTCCACAGGATAAAAAAACCCAACAGAGCTGGGCTCTTACAATAAGCAGTTTCTTCTCTTTTCATCCAATTGGAATAGTATATTTAGCTTGTCATCTTTGGCAGAATCCTGTATCAGTAAAAATATGAAATGTAATTTTTCTGAGTTAATGGGGAGGTTTAAATAGCAGTGTAGACTTTTGTAGAGTTAGTAGTAGTGTAAAATTGAAAACAAAACACTTAAAGCATTTGTGATTTTCTTCAAAATTTATTCAGCTTTTCACACACTCTGCAAATTTAACTATTAAGCATTGAATTAATTAATTCTTTTCAGTCCTATTCCAGACCAATCTATTCTAGAGAAAAACTTGATCTTCTGTAAAAGGAAAATCTCCTTAAGTACTGAGATGTTGTTGTCTCTCTGAAAAATACCTAATCCCTTCTAACAATATCTAACAGTGCTACTCAACAGTACAAAACTAGTAGTAAATTTAAACAGGCAAAATTCCTCTCATAGCAGGACCCTCAGTGAAGGCAGCTGAACTTGTGGTATTCAGGACTATAATAACAGAATTTAATCATTAATGGAACTGATGAAGAAAGCAAACTCCAATCTAATTTGCACAGATTATTATAAAGATTGTTTTCCAAATTCATGTTTTAAGAACAATCAAAAAATAAAGTCCTTTATTAAACCAAGCACAATTTAATTTCTCATATTTATCTGAATTATCCTGACTTTCTCTTCCCAAAAGATTATTTCTAATCAAATTACTGCTTTTATGGTAAGATACTCTTGTAGTCTCCAGGGCAGATTATTCTTTCAGCACCACTGTTATAATTCAGCATAACTCAATTGTAATCAGCAGTATTGTGCCGAATCGATTCTAATCCGGCCAAGAAATCTAGAATCCAAACTTTGTCATCCTACAAAGCAACAGCAGTAATAATTTCACAGATTTCAGTTAATAACACTAATTTTACATCTTTCAGTTGCAGACCAAAATGGCTTTTGTTAAGCAGAGATACACAAACCTGGTGCTCACAAATTGAGGTTCATTTGAAGGCTATTGATTTACCCCATTGTCTCTGGACAAGAAAGCATGTCAAACCTTTCCCTTATGAGAAATTGCTCTTTTCAAAAAGAAGGGTCAAACATTTGGCACTTTTCCATTTCTGCTTTTTCTGCTCCGCATTAGCAACAGCCTTACGTGCTCCTGCTTGAGGAGGATTGTGGCAAGATTTGTACATATAAGGCAGTCTTTGTAGCTCTACTTTTATTCAGTCAGGCTCCAAGACAATCCACAGGGAATAAAATCTGCAATGCTCTTAGGGCAAGTAACAGCCAGCCAACTTTGTATTTGCCTGTGAAGATCTATTTCAATCCCAAGGGAGGACTTGTTTACCAAACATTTTGTCTCTTGTTTTCCAACTGTAACTGTTGGTCTAATAAAACAGATTACATCTGCCTGTAAATCCTGTTTTCCCCATGCCCTCGGACCATCATGGCTATAATAGCTATGATATAAGCATGATATAGGCTCTTTTCAGTGGGATCCAGAAGACAGAGGGCACAAATATGGGATGTTCTGAACATCAGGAAACTGTTTTTTACTTGGAGGGTGACTGAGCGCTGGCACTGGCCCTGAGAGACTGTGGAGTCTCCATCCTAGGAGATATTCCAAAGCCATTTGGACAGGGTCCTGAGCAACTGGCTCTAGGTGGCCCTGCTTGAGCAGGGAGGTTGGACCAGATGACCTCCTGAGGTCCCTTCCAACCTCAACCATTCTATAACTCTGTGATAGAAGAATACCTACAAACTTTCTTTAACAAATTTCCAGCAGGGTAGCTGAAAATGAGAACTGAGACAAGCTGTTACTGTCTCACAGTCTTATTGGAAAATAATCTGAGTTCTCTTCCACTCCTGAATTTACCCAGTTTTGGCAAGTCAAGTATATATGTCTCAATTAAAGACAACATGTGCCTATAGTTTGGATATTTCCTTACTGTAACTTGCATTAAGAGTCACTGTATTTTTTACACCCACAAGTTGTCATCCTGAGCCTTTTACCAGGAATATGAAGAGGCAAAGATACCAAGTCTCTCCTTTATATCAAAATCCTCTCAGATGTTTTATTTACCTCAAAACATATATTGTAGTTTTCTTCAGTGAATAAAATCAGATATGTAGGACCCAAACTTCAAATGTCTGGAAGACTAGCAGAAGTCAGAAGAAAAAAAAGAAAAAATTCTTATTTTAATAGGTTCTGAACACACGTTTTTTATTAGAAAGTTGAGTGATGTTCAGCTTGGGGCTGGATTTGGTCCATCTCTGTTTTTAAACAGAATGGAAGAAGTCTGTATCCCAGGCTGATCTTGTCCCACTAGACATAACAGTGCCCCACAATGAGCTTAGACGTTGTTGTTACTGCCTCCTTGTCAGCAGAATCCCTGCCATGATTTTGCTGCACATCAGCAAGCGCTCTTGTTGGCAGTGTTACGTTTCAGATACCCAACCCAATAGGAAATATTGACAAGATTTGGCTCCCTGCACCCTAAACACTCCTCTGATCCTCCTACACAGGCTATTTCAATTAGCTCTATAGAGATGCACATATAAGAACCTATAAGAAGTGCAGCTAGTATTGGGTGTGAAGGCCCAGCACTACTGATGTCTATCTCTAAACTCATGGGTTTAAGCAAAGAATTTCACTTTGGGTGTTTATCCAAACTTTTTGTGTGTAGTTGAGTTGGTTAGAGATCTCAAGGGTGCATTTTTTCTGATAGTGTAGAGAATTTGTCTAATGGGAATAGAAATATATCTTTGCTGCACAGGAACACTGTGAGGATTGATTAGGTAATAACTTGAAAGCACTATAGGAGTGAATAGTGCTGTGTCGTATAAATGCTAAGTATTGTTATTTTTCCTTGCAAAGATAGTTCAGGAGAATCTGACAGATTCACAACTAAGCTCTCCATCATAAATGCTAAAGTATGTCCATCTTTGATTTTATGCTACTACACATGGCACTTAGGAGAATATGATGATAGTATTATCTGAGATTGCTTGTTATTTTTTATGAGATAACAAAATACTGGGAGCAAATGAGATCTGGTGATGCGTTTTCAGTGGCTCATTTTTAAAGGGTAGCTCCTCCTTGGTTTTTTTATTTCCTCTTTTACAGGACAGCAGTGTGGAGGGATGCCTCTGCAGGGTATGAGAGGCCAGAAGGAGGTAAGAAAATACCTCCTACCTGTTCTCAGCACAGCCCTGCTTCATTAGGCTGTTTGCTTGTGTAGCTCTGTTCTGCATCAGTTAATCTTCTTCAACATAAGGAGGCTGGTGTATGTGTAAGATGAGAGAGGTGGTTATTCCTCCCATCTGCTTCACAACCTTATCATCTGTGTTCAGAAGACATAGTGGGATGACAAAGCTCCCTGTGCAGTTGGTTGAAAAATAAAAGCAGCACTTAAAAGACTGATGTAAGTTAAAGGCCTGAAAGGGACATTTTGAACACTTCATTCTCACCAAGTTTTCATGTCTCTTCCAGCACTCTGGACTCTGCTGTGAGGTCACATGCCCAAAGGTTGAGTTTTGTTCTTATGACAGGTGTATATGGGAGCTTAGAGGTTTGGAAGCACACAGACATGCTTCTTAGGGGAAGATCTTTAAGATATGTCTGTGCCATGCAGAAATCTATGTAGGAGACTCAGCTTCATCTTATTCCATAGGTTCATTTAATGAAGGAGCCAGAAGATGTTAGACTCCCATAATATATCTAGGAAGGATACCTCCACCCCTGTCCATCCTTTGTAAGATAGATGCCACCGCTCCCTGGAAGAGATAGCTGAACAACTCCTGAATTGACTGAGGAAATGCTGCAGACTGTAACAAGAGAATGGTGTTGGGGATTTGTTTCATAATGTATGCTCTAAAACATGTAATTCAGGAACTTCTTAATCAGTACTAAAGCTGTTGCCAGCTGTGAGCCTGTGTGCCTCTGTCACAAGAGCACAGGAGAGCTGTGAGATAAAGTCTCTTCAGCTGTCCCAGCACAGCTCACCACCAAATACAAGCCATTGTGCTAAAAATAAGGAACTGGAAAGAAAAAATAAGAAAAATAAAAATTAAAAAAAGAAAAGAAAGAAAGAAACCTAAATTACCTATGTTAATCAGACCCATGAGCAGAACCCAGAGTGTGCAACTGTCTGTCTTACTGCAATTCATATGCTATGCTGAGGAACATGCTTTCATGACCCTCACTCTCATTCTCTATACTTTTATATGCTCTGTTTGTAAAACACTCCTAGCATTTATTTTAATTTTTTTTTCTGCCTTGTTTCTCAGATATTGCATAGAATATTTTATTCTTCCTGAAAACAGTTATGATTCCCCTGTGTGTGATACTGAGCAATCATGCTTTAATCAATGCTACTAAATCTGAAGTATCTCTTGTGCCTCCAGGTATTGATTCTACTTTGTTCACTTATTTTATTTCTGTAAAACACTGCAATATTTTCTTCATATGAGATCAATCTTCAGGATCAGATCTCTCTACAGTTATCAGCACCATTCAGATCATCTAGACAACCATGGGACCTGTCTTTAGTTCCAGACCTCAGTGGCAACCTTGACATCATTGCTGACCCAGGTAAACTAAAGCTGGACTCCATGACAAACACTCCAGTACAAATATAACTACAGAAGCACTTGTAGTCTTTGAAGAAGTGGCTGAGTGTGAGATTTCAACGGTGATGATCACAGCTATTGGGAAGAGCAGTATTATGGGACTGCACCTGAAAAATCAATTGTACTACTTGACTATTACTTTGCAGTTCACTGTCAAGCAGTGCAACCTGGAAGACAAGTAAATAGGTAGATAACAAACTGGTTAGTGATTGGTGATCTCAAGTCTCCTGTAACCCCAGTGAAGATACCAGCACAGCGATGAGAAACTCTCTACGTGTGGAACGTGTAAGTGTGAGAAACTGGAGTGTTTTCAGTATTAGCACTGTCTGGTACAGAATCACAAAATCATCAAGGTTGGAAGGGATCTTCTTGAGATCATCTAGTCCAAATCCCCTATTCAGCCATGGTCAGCTACAGCAGATTGCTCAGGATCATGTCCAAGAAGCTGCCAACCAAAGGCTCAGTGATGGTGTGATGTGAAAGTTGTAGCAGGGACCTTGATAACACACAGGGAAGAAATGTGGACAAGATCATTGAAGTATATTTTAGTTAAAAGTTCTGTAATAATCTCTGATGAGACAAACTATACAAGTGTATCTTCTCTAAGCTAAGTGGCTAAGACAGAAGTGGCAAAGACAGAATACAATTTATTAGTGTCTCACATATAAGAGATGACTTTCACCAGAAAGAGAATGTGATTTAGCCTAGATCTGCATAGAGTTGAAATAACAACATACTTAAGTATTACACAGTTTCAGGCTTGATTAGTATGCAAGAATAGACTGGAAGGAGAAGAGACATTAATAAATTGAGGAAAACTTGCAGTTCCAGCTGCAAAACACTGAAAGACTGGAGTCGAACCATGTCATTAGAGTTAAGCACATTCTACTTGGCTCAAAAATGTGTCTTGTGGATATTTAAGGTACTATGAACCATGATGACCCTTCCTTAACCTAAAGATATGACAATGTATGAATTATTCTTTAGAATTGTAAAGCAAGTGAACATACGGTAGGGACAGCTGTAATAATTTAACATTGATGCAATGGTTTGCCTTGGCTAGCAATGAGTTTCTTTCTTTGGAAAATTGAAAATATGCTTCCTTAAAAGAATGTGGATTTTAAAATGTGTTGCTGTTTCCTGTGATTAAATCTCAAGGTTGATTTTAATTAAAGACATTTACAGGAAATCTATGAATACTGAAATTCAGGCTTTGTTAGGTACTTTCCTATGTCAGTGATTTGCAATTGTGGTCTGGTTTGATTCAAAGAGTGATTATGACTTAAACACAAACTGTTTTAAATATGAAAATGTGACATATCATTTACTAAGCTAATTCCTAGAATAATTTAATTACGGAGATATGTTCCCTGTGGAAAGTTTTATGATGCACATGAAGTACTTTGTTTTAAATTATGAAAGCAGAATATGCACTTTCAAAAACCCTAAAAAAATACTTGTCAGTATAAAATAAAGCAGTCCAATTATTCATTCTAAGTGTGAACTTATTGTTTGGCTATATTCTGAGCAGGTGAGTTAAAGAGGTAAGTTAAATATATAGTGTATGTCTTTCTGTTTGTATGTATTAGTACCTCATGTTATTTATGAATTTGGCAAGACAATTTTCTAGTGAACATGTGCAAGTTGCCTCTCTGAAATTTTTTATCTGAAATTTCTCATAAACAATACAAGAAGTGATAGAATAACATGACAAATGGAAAATTAAGAAGCCAATGCAAAAGAAACCTTTGAGATACAGTGGAAAGGATTATGTGAACTTCTTATGTGGCCTCCCATATGAGCAGGTCGGAAATCTTAGCTGGTGAGACTGCTGCCAAAGTTGCTCATAGCTCAATAGCACTTGGTTAATATCCCATTAGCAAGCAAAGTCACCAACTAAAAATTGCATCTCTGCTCTTGTTTGCAAAGGGATGAGTCCATAGGATTAACAATTTTAAATCATCCTAGTATCTTTTTGCTAGTGAATAGTGCTCGGAATGAAAATGAATTCATAAAGTTGCCTGCTCTGGCATTGCCTTCTGTTCTGAGTGGAGTTACTCTCTGAGCAGTCTGTAAACTGTGTTAGTCTTCACAGGGAGCATGTTATTCACAGACAAGCTGCCTGTCAACAGCGCCCTGCTGTGAGGAGAAGGCTTCCTTCCTCCTCCTTCCAGGACATCATCTCATGCCATGAAGACTGACAATTTTTATTCCTTATTCCTTAGTTCTGGATGTGCACAGGGAAATTAACCACATATGGGAGGAAAGAAAGGAAGGAAGGAGGGAGAGGGAGGAAGGGAGGGAGGAAGGGAGGGAGGAAGGAAGGAAGGAAGGAAGGAAGGAAGGAAGGAAGGAAGGAAGGAAGGAAGGAAGGAAGGAAGGAAGGAAGGAAGGAAGGAAGGAAGGAAGGAAGGAAGGAAGGAAGGAAGGAAGGAAGGAAGGAAGGAAGGAAGGAAGGAAGGAAGGAAGGAAGGAAGGAAGGAAGGAAGGAAGGAAGGAAGGAAGGAAGGAAGGAAGGAAGGAAGGAAGGAAGGAAGGAAGGAAGGAAGGAAGGAAGGAAGGAAGGAAGGAAGGAAGGAAGGAAGGAAGGAAGGAAGGAAGGAAGGAAGGAAGGAAGGAAGGAAGGAAGGAAGGAAGGAAGGAAGGAAGGAAGGAAGGAAGGAAGGAAGGAAGGAAGGAAGGAAGGAAGGAAGGAAGGAAGGAAGGAAGGAAGGAAGGAAGGAAGGAAGGAAGGAAGGAAGGAAGGAAGGAAGGAAGGAAGGAAGGAAGGAAGGAAGGAAGGAAGGAAGGAAGGAAGGAAGGAAGGAAGGAAGGAAGGAAGGAAGGAAGGAAGGAAGGAAGGAAGGAAGGAAGGAAGGAAGGAAGGAAGGAAGGAAGGAAGGAAGGAAAGATTTCATCATGTTTCTCATTTTAAGCATTTCTGGAAAGTTTCCACTCTTTTTCTGTCTTTTGCTTGATTCTGTTTGTCAGTTTACTCTTTTTCGCTGGGTCACTAGCTATTAATAATTTCATCCAAAAAAAAGAACAGATTTTTTTTCTTTTTTTTTCAGAATTGCAGATCCTACTTCTAGCAAAGTTAACAGTAGTTCTACAACTAACCTCAGTGAGAGTGGAATGAAACCCTTCATTACTGAAAACCTGTATCTATTTTATACAGTGTCGTTTTGCTTTAAATTCCACATAAACACATGTTTTTGCCAGATATGTCTATTTATGTATATTACAATGTGAGAAATCTGCATTCCAATGTGTGTGCCTTAAAATTTATGTCATTCACAACTTTTATTTATTCTCTGAATTTTCTGCAATTGGGAAAATTAGTAATAAAAGCTGTTTTCCCTGAGAAGAGCTTACAGAAGCAATATATAATTTCAGCATTTCCAATTAAATGTGTTTTAAAGCTTCTGACTACAATACCCTCTCATTCCCACTTGCAGATCTGTTATGCCATGAAACAAAATAACACAGCATTAAAAATGTACCCAGTTCTGTTATCCAGCTCATAATTTCAAAACACTTTTTGCTTTCAGGAATAGCTCTGGTAACTACCAACAATAAATGTTGCTTGCCACTTTAGTTTTCTTCCACAGAAGCAAAGCTGATGAAAAAAAATAATCCCTTAGACAATGACATCTGCAGCACAATCTGTCATGCAATTCTTCCTTTGAAGTTAACAAACAACAAATAACTCATTATCCAGACTGAATTATCAACCTAGATATGGAGCATTTTGTACCCAAGCACTTCTTTCTACACTTTGCTCAGATTCTAATCCTCTTCCATTTAGGAGTCTCTTATTTTGTTGTCTATTCTGGGTCTGTCTTTTGCCATACGTTTCTGTTAATCTCTTATAATTTCTGGTAGACTATCTTTTCTTTCTGTGAAGGAATGGTTAAGGTAGTTGAAGCCATCCTGGTGCCCTTTGTGATGGGATTATGCTGGTGTAAGGTCAAAACAGATATCTCCTCAAGTTGTCCTTGACTGAAGACAAGGGTGTTTTTGTGGAAGAGAAATAAGGACAGTTGTTGCTAACCCAGGAAACCTATTGAAGAGCTAATAGACAAACAAAAGTAGGTAATGCTGGACATTCAGTGGGTGGGGTAGTCTTGCCTCTCAGGGGGACTAGTGCTTTAGTTGTTGTATGAGTCCTCTGTGGGAGTAAAATTGCTTCTGGTATGGAAGTCAGTAAATCACAGAGTGATGCTCTGAAATCAAAGCATCTCTCAAACAACATAGCCCAAACCACTTCATCTTCTGAGTAGGGAGCAGCCCATAGCTCTCCTCATGGACCAGACTGAAGAAGTGGGCTGAGGG
>VYZX01012709.1:48788-94351 GCA_013401335.1 Brachypteracias leptosomus
TCTTCACAGGGAGCATGTTATTCACAGACAAGCTGCCTGTCAACAGCACCCTGCTGTGAGGAGAAGGCTTCCTTCCTCCTCCTTCCAGGACATCATCTCATGCCATGAAGACTGACAATTTTTATTCCTTATTCCTTAGTTCTGGATGTGCACAGGGAAATTAACCACATATGGGAGGAAAGAAAGGAAGGAAGGAGGGAGAGGGAGGAAGGGAGGGAGGAAGGGAGGGAGGAAGGAAGGAAGGAAGGAAGGAAGGAAGGAAGGAAGGAAGGAAGGAAGGAAAGATTTCATCATGTTTCTCATTTTAAGCATTTCTGGAAAGTTTCAACTCTTTTTCTGTCTTTTGCTTGATTCTGTTTGTCAGTTTACTCTTTTTCGCTGGGTCACTAGCTATTAATAATTTCATCCAAAAAAAAGAACAGATTTTTTTTCTTTTTTTTTCAGAATTGCAGATCCTACTTCTAGCAAAGTTAACAGTAGTTCTACAACTAACCTCAGTGAGAGTGGAATGAAACCCTTCATTACTGAAAACCTGTATCTATTTTATACAGTGTCGTTTTGCTTTAAATTCCACATAAACACATGTTTTTGCCAGATATGTCTATTTATGTATATTACAATGTGAGAAATCTGCATTCCAATGTGTGTGCCTTAAAATTTATGTCATTCACAACTTTTATTTATTCTCTGAATTTTCTGCAATTGGGAAAATTAGTAATAAAAGCTGTTTTCCCTGAGAAGAGCTTACAGAAGCAATATATAATTTCAGCATTTCCAATTAAATGTGTTTTAAAGCTTCTGACTACAATACCCTCTCATTCCCACTTGCAGATCTGTTATGCCATGAAACAAAATAACACAGCATTAAAAATGTACCCAGTTCTGTTATCCAGCTCATAATTTCAAAACACTTTTTGCTTTCAGGAATAGCTCTGGTAACTACCAACAATAAATGTTGCTTGCCACTTTAGTTTTCTTCCACAGAAGCAAAGCTGATGAAAAAAAATAATCCCTTAGACAATGACATCTGCAGCACAATCTGTCATGCAATTCTTCCTTTGAAGTTAACAAACAACAAATAACTCATTATCCAGACTGAATTATCAACCTAGATATGGAGCATTTTGTACCCAAGCACTTCTTTCTACACTTTGCTCAGATTCTAATCCTCTTCCATTTAGGAGTCTCTTATTTTGTTGTCTATTCTGGGTCTGTCTTTTGCCATACGTTTCTGTTAATCTCTTATAATTTCTGGTAGACTATCTTTTCTTTCTGTGAAGGAATGGTTAAGGTAGTTGAAGCCATCCTGGTGCCCTTTGTGATGGGATTATGCTGGTGTAAGGTCAAAACAGATATCTCCTCAAGTTGTCCTTGACTGAAGACAAGGGTGTTTTTGTGGAAGAGAAATAAGGACAGTTGTTGCTAACCCAGGAAACCTATTGAAGAGCTAATAGACAAACAAAAGTAGGTAATGCTGGACATTCAGTGGGTGGGGTAGTCTTGCCTCTCAGGGGGACTAGTGCTTTAGTTGTTGTATGAGTCCTCTGTGGGACTAAAATTGCTTCTGGTATGGAAGTCAGTAAATCACAGAGTGATGCTCTGAAATCAAAGCATCTCTCAAACAACATAGCCCAAACCACTTCATCTTCTGAGTAGGGAGCAGCCCATAGCTCTCCTCATGGACCAGACTGAAGAAGTGGGCTGAGGGTTTCTGTGGGGCTGCAATTGTATGTCCAGAGCTGGTATTTGAACAATCCCTTCTTGTCTTGGCATGACTTAATAAGTAGCTCTCTGAAGGATAACAGCAGAGACTTTTGACTCAGACACATATGAGCAAGAAAAGTGTTGACTTTGAGCTGAAAACTCACCTATATCACACACAGATTTGTATTGTACATGTGCTTGGGTCACCGGATGGGAACAGGCTGTCATGGGCTAGGCTCTCAGAAAAGCCCCTTGATGCTTTAATAACCAGAAATGTTGAGTTTTTTACTTTTGTTTTGATAGTTTTATTTTATGCCTCATCCATACAACAGAGCTTCCAGAAACTCATTCTCAATTGGTATAACATGAACCTGAAAAAGATGCCAGGACCTACTAAGACTTTACAAGACATCTGCTGGTTTTCCTGGCCTTGTACCAGGCTTCCAATCTTGCACACTTTCCTTTGGCACCCAAAGCTTTCCCCTAGCAGTATCATCTCTGTGCAATCATCAGGTTTGAGATGCTGACCTTGATCAAACCAGGGAGCTCATGTTCTTTCATGTAGCAACTGTGCACCTCTGTCTGGGTGAGACAAAGGCTTTTATTCAAAACCCATCGCAGGGCATGCTTAATGAATCAGTTACTTCAGGATCTGATAGCGTGTATCCACTTCATTTTTTATGCTCAGTTGCTCACTACAATTAAGACTTAAAGCTGCCATGGTGATCTGGGCAGCTAAGGAACTAAGTTTTGCTGAAACGAATATAAAGATCTAATAACCAACAGAATTTATGCAGCCACTACAGTTTGACTTGACAGGGGAGTTAAGCTCCTAAAAGCCTTTGAAGCAGCTGAAATTTTTAAGAATCTGGATCTTGGCGTGCCAGGACTTAGATTCTATAGCAATTTAGATTGACAGATGTTTGTGTCTTTTCCCTGCAGTTAACACTAAGTAACATATTTATCTCAAACTAATATATAGCCAATATTGTAGATTGCCAGTGAAACAGAGGCTGAGTTTATCAATCACACTTACAGTTTAATGTGATCAACTTCAAAACTGGTATTTGACTCAAATGAATGATCAAGTTTCTGTTTACACACTTTAAACACAATGTTTATATATCAGTTGCAATCTGATAAGATTGTTATTGTCAATTACAATTAGAAAATAACTACTGTTTTATTGCCATCTTAATTGGCATTAATGTTGTATACAAATTATAGCTGCTCATTCGATTTCAACTGGAGCTTTGCTGGAGTTCTAAAATATCTGTCTTGTAACTTACTGAAGGAACAAATCCAGAAGTATTTTCAAACTATTTCTTCTTGCTTTTCTGCAGCTACTTCTATTTGTAATCTCAGTTTTGCAGTGTGGTCCTTGGTCTGTTATGCTCTGGACAGTGGCCATTAATTGCAGATAAGGTAGTGAATAAGATAAAAATTGCAATTTCTATCTGAACAAGATCCTGCTAGAACCAATTTCTCGCCTTCCTTGACAGTAATTAATGTATTGACTTTCAGCACTAGTAAATTAGAGAGTCATGCAATGGGACTGTATTCCAAAAATATTTCATTTATGAAAACTAGAGCATTTCGCTGAAAATTCACTAAGCCTCAAATTACCTCAGCAAGATGGAAATCACCTCTGACCACAGTGAGGTGCCTAAGAAAGCAGTATGCACGACATAAATCCAAAAAGAAGTCCTATATGCATCTGGAATAATGCACAGACTTTATGGTAGCCCTCTGAGAGCAGGAGTAACTTCAGTAAATTAGGCACACTGAGGCCTCAGTGTTTTTCCAAATTGTTACCATTTACTTATTTTCTCAAACTAATGAGTATACAAGTAAACACAACAAAAACCCGAAGCTGCCGCATTTCTGATGCTCATTTATTTCGACAACTGTAGTTAATGACTAGAAGTGATATACTCAGTTGCAACAGTTCTTCAAAAGGCATTTGTAATTATAGATGTATTTTCAAAAATAAAGAACGAAAATGACCTCATAACAAATACAGCAAGAAACAGTCTTTTAGGAGGTTTCAAAAGTCTGTAGATTAGAATCAAAGAGTCACTGTGGGAAGATATGATTGCACTCTTTTCACAAGGAACATGACAACACTTCACTTCAGGTGCTGACTGTACCTGGATGTCCCAGACACCAGTGACAGAGGAGATCTTCCAGAGGTGTCTCAGAGCCAGACCTCGCCCTGGCTTGCTCTCCACTCACTGCAGTGGGAATGAAGGGAAACAAGACAGCTTTCATTATCTGGCTTGTTAGGTACCTAAATTTGGATGGTGTGAATGATAGCACTGTAAAAACATAGTTAAGGAGCAATAAGTCTCTCCAAATGGGCCTGGAGCTCCGTACTAAGATTTTAGGAGCTAAGATTTTTAAGATTGTAAAAGTCTAGATTTTGTGACTGTCAGATAGTTCAGGATCATTTTTAGGATGGAATGTAAGAATCATAGAATGCCAGGTTGGAAGGGACCTTAAGGATCATCTAGTCCAACCTTTCAAGATATAAAAATACAGTTTAAATGATATGGCTCAACACTCTGCCAAGCTGAATCTTAAAACTGCCCAGGTTTAGAAAAGGACATTTGAATCTGAAAAAAAAAAAATTTAAAATTTAAAAGGGGGAAGCTTGAGGAGGTAATTTGTATTGTATTAGCTTTGCTGTCATAAATAATAAGGATCAGAGTTATTCTGGATACACAGAAGCAGATGGCAAAAACCAGTGTTTACTCCAAATAGGGCCTTGCCAACACAAAGAGCATAAAGACAGGAAGGATAGAGGAAGGCAAAGCAATAATCTAATATATTTGCATAGTCTGGCTGTATGCACTGTGTATCTTGTCTGTCCTGCTACCCTTGTTAAAAAGCCACCTTCCTGACTCATGGAAATGGTGACACTCCGGGATGAAGCATGTACTTCCATGGCAAAGATTGTACAGTGAGGATTCCGGGGCATGATTGTTCCAGGCACCAGAAGATATCAGCTGTTTTGAATCATATCTGTCCATATAAGGAGGAAATTATGGCCTGGGAGTACATATAATCTCCTGTACTGTAAAGGGAAGTTTTCTCTTAATCTCTTCTGGGCTCTGAACTGCTCACAATGAAAAACTGACACCTAAACTGAAGGCAAGCAAGCACACAAACCTACCTATACTTTCACAGTGAAATAATGTACACTTGAATTATATTTACTGTTCTGATTTTATGTAGAGAATACACTTTCTCCATTTATAAAGAACATTTAGTGACTAAAAGAAACTCCTGAAGTAAATAAAGCTATAGATTTAAGTGCTTACAGTTCCTAAGGAATTACTCTTTTGAAGAGCAGCTAACAGCTTGAAAAACTTTCTCTCTCTCCTTGTGCTTTGTAGGTAGTTTGAAATGACCCTCCAAGCTCCTAAGACTTTCTCTTCAATCTTTGATGTTTTCCAAAGTGTTTCTAACCAATATGTGCTACAGGGAGCATTTATCCCCTGTGAGTTATTTATTTACTGTAGGCATGTATGTAGGAAGATATTTGTCATTCATTTGTTACTGAAGCCCCCCAAACTCTCTGCAAGGATGTGTCCTTCAGAACTGTAGAGGACTTGGTCACCAAAACCAGACTCCATCAGGAGACATCAAAGAGACACTTGTGTTTTCTATTGTTCCAGCTAGCACATTTTTGGTCTTGATAAAATTCTCCATGGCTGAAGCTCTGCCTATATCAGCAGCATCATGAAGCAACGTGCAGGATGCGCGAAGTAAAGGCTGAGTGGTAGTGTTGAACTTGTCCTTTTCTGTCAAGTACGCTGGTGTAATCACACATGTCACATGAGATATATATAAGCCAGAATAGTCAATGTTGTAGGACTTGCCTCACTGAGGTGAAAGAGATGGTAGGATAGCTCCATCCCATTCACAGGATGGACACGACCTGCCTGCTCTGTTGTGGTTTGAGCCCACCCAGCCAGCAGCAAAGCACCAAACAGCTGCTCACTCACTCCTGCTCCTCCCTCCAGTGGGACAGGCAGGAGAAAACACAACAAAGGGCACGAGGGTCAAGACAGAAGATAAGGAGAACTCAATCACCAGCTATGGTCATGGGCTTTTGACAGATGACTGAGCGAAGCAAAATCAATTTATTTTAAACAAATCTACCACCAATTCACCAATTGAATCAGAGTAGAACAGTGAGAAGTACAACTGGATCTTAAATACACCTTGCCTCCTCCCTGCTTCTTCCCAGGCCCAGCCCTGCCACCCCCTCCCTGACAGTATCGCACAGGGGGCAGGGAATGGGTGTTGTGGGTCAGTCCTAGTCCATTATATATTGCTCCTACCACTCCTCCTGAGGGGGGAAATTCCTCACAGACCCCTGTGGCAATGTGGTATCCCTCCCATGGAAGATAATTGTCCATGAACTCCTCCTACCAGTGTGTATCCCTTCTGTGGGTTGTGGTCCTCCCAGAGGTAGACTGCTCCAGTGTGGGCCCCCCTCAGAAACATGGACTTCTGAAGGAGCAGTCCCTTGCTCCAACGTGGAGTCTTCCACAGGCTGCAGACAGGATTCTTCTCCACCATTGATGTCTAAGGGCTGCAAGAGCTCAGTTTCCCACCTCACCACAGGCTGAAGGGAAATGGTTACTCCAGCATGCCTCCCATCCTTCTTCCTCACTGACCTTGGTATCTGTGTAGTTTTCTCTCTCATGCCCTACTCCTCTCTCAAATAAATGAGATCCCAAAACAAAGGAACTCATCCAACAGGTTTTCCCCTCTTAAATAGAGATTAAATCACTGCTGCTCCCTTCTACCTCCTTCTTTTAAATATTTCTTTCCATTCCAATCAGAGTATCTCTTACTGCCTGACTGACTCCTTCTGTTAATCTTTTTGGAAGACACGGTGGTAAATTTCCTGTTCTATAAGTAACATATCTTAAGAAACAATAGTTTTTCAATTAAAATACATTAGTTCTCAGAACATTCACTGTGAATTTCAAACAACCACTTCATCTTATGCAAGATAGCTGAAATTAAGATTGTCATATGGTTGTTAAGCAACATACCCCAAAATACATTGCAAACCTTGAGAGGACTCCTATGGGGAACCTTCCCATGTGGATTAGGTGCTAGGTTTCAGGAAAAGTTTGAATTTTATCTTCCACTCACTGGAAGTCTTTGAAGTTCTCTGGTGTATCAGCTATAGGCAAGCACTATTTTAGTCTTCTCCCTTGATCATAAAAGTTTTCATGAGGCATTGGGTAACGAAGTTGATGAGTGGATCACCACCATAGCAGAACAGCCATGTCTTTACAACACCAAGGGCTTGGCGTATACAAGGACAAGAAGCTTTCAAATCCTAATGAGTGTTCATTGAAGCAACTGGCCTTTTTAAAAATTTGGAAGATCGAAGAATATGATCATGGAACTATGTTTTGCTCCTTCTTAGTCCAACCTTTACAGGAAGTTTTGTTATATTTCACATCTGTTAAAAAGGATTCCAAATAGCTGTTCTAACAGAAGTTCTAATTTGTATTTTCAAGTTTTCTTCAAGGAGCCCCTGTGCCTTCAGTTCCCGCACACCTTCGCAATTCTTAATGACAACGATTCCCAAGATATAATTAGGAAATGTTTCTCAATTAATTAAACGTCACAGCCTAAACCTTAGGAGCCCTGATGATCCCAGTGCAGAGTCCTTATGATCTTGCAGGGAGTTTTGCTAAATAGTCTTTGGTTGTCATTTAGGTGTTGATCATTCAAGCTTAGACAGTGCCAGTTCTTAAATTTTAGCAGAGTTCTTTTGCACCTTATTGCCAGCAGAGGTGGACATGCATATTTAGTCTATGTCATACTCGACACCCATATTTAAAGGGTAATCCTGGATTGTACATTGAAAGTATGTTGCTATGGAAATGCCAGTGAAATGAGGATTTTGCAAGAAAGGAAATATGCTTCTATGTTTACATCATATTTTCTTTGGTCAAATAATGGTTTCAGATTGCACCCAAATCTGACAAACACACTGAAAAACAGTTCATCTAGAATAAAAATAGTTATTTATATCCATTACTTTAGGTTTATTAAGTGGTGTATCTATTTGAACCCTTCAACGTCAGGTAACTTAAATCACTCTATTGGGTCCTAGGGAATCTAAGTTCTTTGTCTCAAAATCTGTCCCTGGTGGTCTAAAAACATCATTGTTATTTACTAAATAAAGCCAGCACAGGAAAGTACACACCATTTCAAAACCACCAAGTGTTCTTATTTTAACACCTTTCCTTCAAGTCCACTCTTTCCATGAGGCCTGGGTTCATGTACACTAAGTTCCTATCCCTCATCAGGCATTTATTACCGAGTCTTACTTCTTCTTAAGGGCATGAAAATTATCCTCCCACCTCCATTAGCAAAATATTCGCTTCCTTTTTGTATGACTTCTCAGCTCTCTCTCCTCTAAGTTTTCCTGACTGTCTGAAAATTATCACAGTCTCCTACAGCTGATAAACCTGCTTTCCAGGAAAGGAACCAACCTATTAGTGCTATTGCATTACTGTAGTTATGTGTTTAAATCTTTTCTTAGTCTTTTTGTTACAAGCTTTCAAAGTTGCAGTGTAATATCACTGAGAAAGAAGTAAAAAGAAAAAGAAATAAGAGGAGGAAAAAGAGAGAGAAGATAAATTCTTATCTGAAATTAATACTGTAGTCTAAAATAGACAGAAGGAACAAGTATCTGGTGCCAGACTTAATACTCAGTGAATAGCCAATATGGTCAGAAGCTGCATTTGCCATGCTCAAAAGCAGAAAAAAACTCCTTCACCGTCTAGTAATTCAAGGAAGTAGACATGGGAGATCCTGGATAGAATGGTTACTGTCATCAGATGACTCCCTGCTCTCCCTGATTGACAGTGATGGCATTGGTTGCAAAAACAAAGATGAATTTTCCACTACAAATGGGAATTCCACTGGGAATGTTTATTTTTTTAAAGACAAAACCCCTTAAACCAAGTGCATTCAGAAGCCTCCAAACCCCAGGCTAGGTCATCATGTTGACTCCCAAGATATGCAGGTCTCCATATCCCATCATGTTTCAGTACAACTTGGTGGAAATGTCTCTTTGGACAAATGCAACTGTGCCTTGAATTCCTTTAATGAAGGAGGTACCACACACAGCAGGATAAAGGCTGTGCTGTTTGAAGGGACAAGTCTAGGAGTAAGAACAAGGACAAAATGTTTTTATGCTCCTTCTTGTTTCCCTTCCCCTGTGTTTACAGAGGTCCTTATGTAGCGCTCCCTTTATGATCCTTTCAAGACAAGGGTTTGTAAGTGATATAAAACTGTTGAACACAACAGGGTACACATCTCTTCTCTTCCCAATAAACAATTTGGCAGGGTCCAGCTTGCATTAGGGCTCCAGGTAGAAGCCAAAGCAGATCTTACTGCAGGAGATCAGAAAACGCCCTCCAGAGCTTCTCAGGACAGTTGCTCCCCTAGATCCCTATTGGGCTTCTGGCAGGAGCTGATTCTCACCCAAGGTTTTCAACTCCTTGCTGGAGTGCCCCATGTAGTTCTGTCTCTGCTTCCAGTGCGAGTTACTCTGGAGGGGCCCTTCTGCTTTTCTTGTAGACTCTGAAGGTCTGCAGGACCAGGGAGTTTACAGTGGCAGGCTCACAGTTATTTCTGTTTCCACTATGCTTAAGATGGTCTGACTCAGAGATCTCCTTTATGTCTTCATTTTTTATTTCACAATTTATGGCCTTTAACAAAGAGAGCTATAACAAGAAGGCAATACATGTCAAATATAAGTCTGGAAGACTGTTGGCAAGGCATCACAGTATAGTTCTAAATGACTCTCAGCATACAGTGTAACAAAAACAAAACCCCATGAGGCACTGTGTGTCTGACTTTCCATAGACTTCTCCACTTTGAAGGATTAAGTCTGGGATGGGCATGTAGCCATGTATCACTCATGCATAATTACTTATGACCTGAGCTGAAGATGGCAAGTGGAGACAATAGCCAGGCCCCATTTTACTTTCAGACATTCAATGGAAAACTCTGTTCCAGCTCTGAATATTATTCACTTTAAGTTTCACATAGTAATTAGTCATCATAACTTTGCAGCTTGTTAGCAGAAGCATTTTCTTTCAAACTTCATTGTATTATTCTTTTTCAATGGAACTGTAATATACAATGTCATGGAGAAAATGGAAACAGAGACACGGTGTAGTTATGTAGGGCCACTCCACAGAGAAAGTTTTTTTTCTGAGTGTTACATCTATAATTAAGCCATCAACTCACCTAAGAGAAATAAAACTGAGTCTTTTAATTAGCTTCTTGAATAGGGATAAATGCTTCATTATTCTTAACCATATCAAGCTGAGAACATTATTAAAGTCTGAAGGAATAATGAACAACATGACAGGAAACACATTAGAGCACATGCAGGAATATATTTTCCTACTAAGCGATCTGCATAAATATGCCCATCATTGCTATCTAGGAAGACAAAAATACCAAAGAAAAGAATAAAAACAAAAGGACAGCACAGACATAGCTGTAAAGAAAATGATATGAAGTCAGAGCTAAGGAATATATTTTTTGATATTCAGTGCTGTTGAGAACTCAAGAGTTCAGCTGCTCTGTCAAAACTTGTCTAAGCTGGCTGAGAGAACTGGCCTGTGTTTGCACTCAGTGTTTTTTTTTAAAAAACTTCATTGTGTCTGATTTGGCTCCTAGGTTTTGCCTCTCTGAGGTATTTAGAGGGAGAACATGCCTCTCCAGAAGGTGTAGAACAAAACAGCTCAGAAAGGACTTTTGGACAAATTGCTCTGCTCTGAGTCTGTGAGGAGGATGAGTAATCTTTACAGGCTTTCAGAAATCCCTTGGCTAAAGGGAAGGGTTATTTTCTCTCTTTAGAAGTAATGCCAGGAGCACAGAAACACTTTCACAGCAGGGAAAACTGAAGGTACATATCTGATTATTCATAGCTGGATATGTTATCCCACAGTAAAAAAACAAAGGATGTTCTGAAAACTAGACCCAGGAAAGCCTTTATTCCTGTCTTTGAATTAAAGCTTATCCATAAGGTATTTCTACTCACTAAATCTCATTTATTTCACCTGTATTCAAACATATGCTTAGAGATCTTCACTGCTGTGGACTGGAGCACCTAAGCACCTAGATCATAGAATTGCCATGAGGTCCAGATTTCAAGGTCTTAACTGTGTTGCTGGAGCAGGTACACAACGGTTCCTTGTTCTGACATTGCTCTGAAACTGCTGGATCCTACAGATGGATCTGTTGTCCAAGAGGAGAGGAGGAAAGGATGGTGGGTTGCCTTGCCCTCACCCTGCCCCTCTCCCCTTCTTTTCACCCCGTTCTCCGTCAGACTCCAGCACAGCAGTGCACTGTGCCATGAGGGGGAGCCTGAATTTGTCCCCTGGACATCCAACTCCACTTCAGTGCCATAAAATCACACCTGTGCAGGCACGTAGGCACCTCTGCACCGGCACAAGCAGGAGCAGAGACAGGGACAGAGGGTGTTTAATTTGTCTCTCAGAGCAGTGTCATAGGCCTCTTGCAAACTCCTCTTAAAGGAGCTGGTGGTGTATTTTGAAACTGAAAGGACTGAGACCTAAAACTTTTAAAGGTATAGAGGAAGGAGACCTGTCTTACTTTCTATTCACAGAGCCACCTAATTCTCACAAAAACAGCTCTTAGAAGAAACTCAATCAAAAATTAACTCTACAGTATGGTGTTTGTCAACCTTTGCTCTGGATTTGACACTACCTTCTAACTACAGGAAATTACACCTGCTCTTTCAAGTTGAAAAGGGGAGCAATTTGGTATTTACTTTTGGCATTTTTGCCTATGAGAGAGACAATCATTTTAGAGTAATCATGTCTTCTCCAGTCATGACAGTTTGTTTTCTAGTTTTCTCTATTTCTCCTATGTATTTGGGGTTTTTTGTTTGTTTGAAACTCGACAACTGTATATATTTAAAAGGCATTGATTTCAACAAATACTTCATAAAGTTCAAGCAATTTTTCAAAACATGATCTTCATTCCTAATTAATGGAACGGGACAGAACAGCTAATGTATCAAATTTCATACTTCTGATCCCAAAGGGGATCAGGAGATAAGGAGCACTTGAAACAAAGATGTGATTCATTATGTGAAGCAGAAAATTAAAATAAATTAATGGAAATGAATTGTGAAGATGGTATATGCTGAAAAAACCCAAATAAGATAGGATGAAAAGCTTGAAATGAGCCTGTAGTTACCAGAAAGGAGGGGTTGAAGCCTGGAAAAATATACTGTCTGGTCTTGCTTATTAGCCCTCAGCAACTGCTATCCTGAGATGTGATGAGAAACTGGAAAAGAAAAAAAAAAATTATCCAATTAACAATTCCATTTGAAATGAGCTGGGAAACACTGGTGTTACTGTTATTTTAATTTTGCTTTTTTTTTCTTCTTCTTGAACTTGATATGTGCTTTCTATTTTTCACATCCTAAGATGAAACAGGCAGCCAGATCTTTATGTTCTACAGAAGAAATACGCCATAAGGAAATTAATCTCTCCTACAATTTCAGAATTTTGCATTCATTTTACCAATGACGTTGTTGCATTTTTTCTTCTGCCATATGTTGGACAAACTTTAGTATCTGTAGTTGAACTACTGCACTTTCCAAGTCTGCATTTTCCAAGTCTTTTAATTGCTGCTTTTCTACTCTCTCCTCCCAACCCCCTTCTTTATCAGCTGTCCTTGTTTATTGCTTTTCTTTAATTGTGGTGTAAAAAATCCTAAAGATGGAATTACACACTTCTTGTAGGACACGGATAATAGTGTAGTATTTCTTAAATAACAAAACATGGAGGTATGAATAAGTGTCTCAGTACTTTCCCTTCACTGCTATTCAGAATGAAGTGAAGTAGTCCCTTGGGAAGGATTTTCCTCACACTTCCTAAAAAGACTTCCTAGCTAAGCTTTTCAAGATAATGGATGATTTTAAGATGGTAATGAAATATCTTTAAGACAGAAGAGATAGCGAGATTTCTAAAATGACAGTATTTGCCAATTAAATCAGCTAAAACTGAACACTGAAGATGAAGCCTTGACTCTTTGGATTCTTGAACTGCTAAGATCCTGAACTGTTCAGATCCTTTTCTCTCTCCAGACTTTTTACCCAACTCTGATGGGCAAGGAAAGCCAATGGGGTTCCTGCACAACACAACTTTTTACTGCTGCAATTTAGACTGAATGACAATCCTGCCTCATTTCTGGACAGGGCACTGACAGAGTTTGTGATTGGATTCCACTGTCCTGTATGAATGAAAACCATCTTAAAAATACAAATTGGGTTTGTTCTATTACTTCTTTAGGAAATTTGTCCCAAAACTCCATTCTGATGGCTGGAAAGTTTTCCTCACTCAGTGTTCATGTAACCATTTGTTACACTGCCACCACTGGCCTTTAGCTTAATAGCTCATCTCCTTCCCTGGTGCTTATCGTCTAATGCACTCAGCATCTGATCGCTCACTCAGCCATCACATCTCCTCTCAAACTAGTTTCTGAAACAGTGAAGTTCATTAGTGTCCTGTCTTTAGGGAGTTTTCCCATTTCCCTGGTGACCCAGGATTGCTCTCTACATCACTTCCAGTTTGAGTTTGCTGTTTTTTACTTGAGTGATGTACAGTATTGACTGTTTCACCAGTGCCTTGGTTTCACCCATGCCTTGGATTATAGAATTATTAATTCCTTCACTCTAATAGAAGTATCTAATTTGAAGTCATATATTCCTTTCCTACAGCAGCTTCAGTAAATGGCCACTCAGATCACAATGCACAGTTAGTTTCTGTTAACACCTTTTCTGTAAGGTCTTTGTTATATATCAAAGGTGAGTCTGAAACGCCCTCCGGTTCCATGACTAACCAGTGAAAAATTAATGCTGGATATTGCACAAAGAAATATCTTCATAACAGTGTTATTAGCAATGTTTATTCACCAAACTACAACTGAGAAGAAGTTTTCCCTACTGACATGGGGATTTCTCTCTCCAGTAACAGAAAACTCTGCAGCTCCCAGCACTAGATCTTTAAAAACAGTTCTCCAGAATTATTTTGAATCAGCTCTTTATGGCAACATTCTTTATTTACTCACAGAAAAATGTTGAATGTTCAATCTTTTGGTTAGGAGGAGTTTTGCACTATCACATGGAAATGTTTAAATCTGTGCCAGATGGCTGGATCTGTCTCTCATAGTTATACTGAAATTATACATGTCAACCATGGAGAGGGTAGGGAATGCATAATCTAGGGGGATCTTGATAGTCTTGTGAGCATAAACAATTAGCATACAGGCATGGTGGGACCCTTGGTGTTTGCATGAGCAAGAGCCCCCTCAGTCACATGGTCATAAACAAGATACACACACTTTGACACACAAGGAACTATGGAGCTGATCAGAAAGACAGCAGGAGGTTGTCTCACCATAAAGTTTGCTCAGTGGCAAGATCCTCCCTGCTCAAAGCTGCTGGAATCAGGGATAGAGTTTACTAAATTCCTATCAAAGGCTATAAGCGAGGTGCTCTGACATGCATCTATATTAACTAACATTTTCATCATTTTGTTTAAATTTGTGCTTTTCTGGGATAGCTCACAGCCTTCAATAGCTGCAGCCCAGCTGCAGATTCTTTTCCATGCTCTCTGTGGTATCACAGACATATTTTTATACAATGCCACCAGTAGATCTGTGTTTTGTTGCCTAGGCTTTGCATACAGACTTCTCATTTTCTTCATTGTCTGCACCATTGCCAGCTTAGGCACTGCTCTTCCACTAACTCTGACACTTTGGAATTATTGTTTACATCAGCAGTAGTATTTCCTTTCTTCTTTCAGTCATTCACCCATTAGATTCTTCGGTCCATCTGTCTTTGTTAACTACTATATCCTTGTTCAACTGAGTTTCCTCTTCCTTATGCCTTAAAACAATATATGAAGATTACATTAACTTCATCATCTCTTTCACTGATTTCTTTGAAGTTCTTTGATTTAAGGTGGTTTCATTCTCAAAGCTCAATCCTGCCAGCCTTCATTTTAGGAGATTAATTTCTCTGTTTCTCCTGCAGACTCTTTCTTTCTCTAAATACTCCCCAATGCTCTGACATCTTGAAATCTTCATTATTTTAATATAACTTTGTTCTATTTTTCTGCAAACCAGGGGAAAATCAATGAAGAATGCAAGAAGACAACTTGCACTTCTTAGATGGTCTTTCCCTCATGAGTATTCAACAGTAACATGCATCCTAATGTCTCCAGTATCATAGGAATGTTTACTGCTTCACATCCTCATTTTATAGCCTGTTTGACAAATGTCAGCCTCACTTGTGAAGAAGAAACTATATTATATTCCTCCTCTCTTGTATTTTTCAGTGATACAGCAGTGTGGAAAAAAAAAAGAGTAAAAAAGTTCTCTTACACAGCCAGAGAAATACTTCTATTTTTTTAATTTATTTTTTTTATATAAGAGTCAATGGACTATAATATAAGAATTAACACTGCAAAGAAACATAAGTTGAAAGATCAGGCAGCAAGACAGAAACATTATGTTCAAACACTTTATGAATTAGAATTGCACATTATCTGTCGAATGTGACTGTACAGTGTAGCAAGATGTGTTATCTGTTAGGGATCTATCAGAGATTACTCGAGTCAGCACTTTATCCACCAGCAGTTCTTTGTTTCTGTCACTGATTTTTTTAAAAAACTGAACACATTATGAAAAATGAAGGGAAAATAATTTTGCTGTTTGGACTGGAAAAGGAAATGTAATAGTGAGTGTGCATTTGAAATATGTGAACTGTTTTATAGCTTGAACAACTATACAGTGCCCAGAGATTTAGATTTCTGGAGGTGGTTATGGGGAAAAAACCCTACACATTTTCTTGATGGATTTTTCCTAGGATGTTAAAATATGACACATGCATCTTTTTATCCCTTAACCTAATAACTTGAAAACCAAGAAAATGACCTTATCCTCAAAGTAAAAGTACTGTTCTTACAAAATTTTAGAAACAAATACTAGAGCAAATGTAATGTGAAACGTTCTCATTCATTAATTAACTATTAGGGTAATTCCTAGCACCTCCCATTGTGTGAGGTGCCACTATCACCAGCTGCACACTCTGCCCCTATTATTTTAACGTGCCTGGTATTCCCCACGCTGAATAGTGGCACCTGCTATTGTGTCTAAACATCATTTTGCAAGAACAGATGTGATGCTGTTCTCCATGCTTTGAGTTAGATAGAAGCTGTGTGAATATTTCTTAATCCCTCTGTCAGACTCATACATCTCATCCTTTTCCCCCCAGATTAAGCAGTGTTATTGGCCACCAGTGCAGCTGGTGATAGTAAAATACAGAAAAAAACCCACCTTGTTGATTCCTGATTTAGGGAGCTTGGACATTTTCCTGTGCTGGTAGATGTTGCATTAAAGGCTTTGTAGAATTAAAGCAAAAGAATTCTTGAATTTCTTTACACAAGTTTGAGGGATACTGGTTTCACTTCAATAAGTATTGAGTTTACCCATGTATAAAATCAGGGCAGACGAGGAGAACATTCAGGTTTTTTTTTTCTCTCTAGAAGTACAATGTTACATACTTGTTATTCAGCTTCAAGCAGGAAATTTGTCCTCATAATTGTGACCTCAGTAAAACTGTTGCATATTTTCACTGAAAATAATAAATCCTATTCTTAGTGGCAATGAGGTAAATCTTCTGGGAAATTTCACAGATGTGTCTGGTTTTATGGATGGATAAGAGATAGAATCTTGTACTTTTCTCTAGAGGATAAAATGTCAAAAAAAAATTCTTTAAAGAAAAATGTTCTCTCTTAGATAACTAAAAGCAGATGAAGAATTAAAACCCTGATGTTATCTTTTCCTCAGGAAGAAAAAATCTATTTGAGGATGTCTACATTTTTTTGCCGTAGTTGTATGATTTACTATACCACAAGCCCTGCATGCCATCTTTGCATTCAGCTCCACTGATCAAGAAAATAAATTAGTTTCCAGAATCTTTGTGTCCGAGATAATGGCTTAGACTAAGGACCCATTAATGCTGTAAATTATACTCACAGATGTTAGCAACATGTAAGTATCTTGTTTTCCCTCTTTTGATTCAGATGAGTGTCAATTAGCTCAGTGATATTTACACTAATATTTTATTTATTGAGTGCAATTGTCCATCTGTTTCAGTAGTAAAAGAAGTTACAATGATTCTGCTGGAAGTAAAGCAATTAAATTTACTTACTGTTAACCTTTCCCAGGAGGTAAGAGAAGCCATGTTCATAATTTTCCTACATACAGGCAACAGTAGAAATGGAATGTGGCGTCTCTAAAAGGTATGAGATATCCAACAAGGAAAAAAAATAAATCCTGTGTTTGACACATGAATGTGCCAGATGAAAATAGGAGTAAAAATAACAATCGCAAATTCATGATCAAATGACCAATATTACAACTGAGTTAAGTGCACTGAGAAGTGTTGAGTTGAACTCAGCTTTGTGGCATCTAGTTTTATCTTGGGGAAAAAAAAGAAAGAAAAAGCACCTCTTGATCACCTAAACAGATACTTTTTCCATCCTACTGGACTTAAAGGTAACCTGGGCACATGAGAACCTTTGGGTTTCCCGCTCTTCTTTCTCTTGTTGATAATCCACCAACCTTCCATGATCTCAAGGATCAATTTGATGCTTCCTATCTTGTCTCATACTTGTTTGCAAAGGTAGGCCCATGTTTTCTTCACCTGTTTTTCAGGTATGTTCTTTGTCATGCCTCTTCAATGCTAACATAGTCCTCAAAAGCATCCGTTTCTTCTGAAGACTTTCTTCTATTCTGGTGTGTATGATATTTATTCAAGTCAATGATATCTGGTGTTTATGTTCCACTCAGAGTAATCAATTGCATTAAGCTACCCTTCAGACACAGATGGTGTCTTCTGTCTCTACTTCACAAACTCTTGGTGAAATCACCAGACCTATCTCCAAGTCATGATCTTCTCAACTCCAGGTGAACAGTTAAGGTAACAGAGTTTAAGTTACCAATTTCTGGATTAGCCCCATGTCACTTTATATTTTGAAGCTTTTATATGCAAGATTTCTATATCTACAGGGGAATTACATATATTAAAGTAAGACTGATATGGGTCCCATCAGCATTTTGCAAAATGGTAATTTTCCCTCTTACAGTTTCTTTTAAGGGTTCTAGCCTTAGCACTTGTGGAAAATGGGAACTGTCATGGAATCACAGAATCACAGAATGTTAGGGATTGGAAGGGACCTCAAAAGATCATCTAGTCTAATCCCCCTGCCGGAGCAGGATCAACTAAACCAAGCTGCACAGGAACACGTCCAGGCGGTCTTTAAACGTCTACAGGGAAGGAGACTCCACAACCTCTCTGGGCAGCCTGGGCCAATGTCTGGCACCCTCACTGAGAAGAAGTTTCTTCTCATATTTATGCGAAACCTCCTATGTTCCAGCTTACACCCATTGCCCCTTGTCCTATCATTAGACACCACCAAAAAGAGCCTGGCTTCATCCTCCTGACACTTTCCCTTAGTGTATTTATAAACATTAATGAGGTCACCCCTCAGTCTCCTTTTTTCCAAGCTAAAGAGACCCAGCTCCCTCAGCCTTTCCTCATAAGGGAGACGTTCCACTCCCTTAACCATCTTAGTGGCTCTGCGCTGGACTCTCTCAAGAAGTTCCTTGTCCTTCTTGAACTGAGGGGCCCAGAACTGGACATAATATTCTAGATGTAGTCTCACCAGAGCAGAGTAGAGGGGGAGGAGAACCTCTCTCGACCTACTAACCACTTCCCTTCTAATACACTCCAGGATGCCATTGGCCTTCTTGGCCACAAGGGCACAGTGCTGGCTCATGGTCATCCTGCTGTCCACCAGAACCCCCAGATCCCTCTCTCCTATGCTGCTCTCCAACAGCTTAGTTCCCAACCTATACTGGTACCTGGGGTTGTTCTTGCCCAGATGCAAGACTCTACACTTGCCCTTGTTATACTTGATNAGAGGGTATTTTACATAGTAGTCTGGTAAAGATCTCTCTAATAAAGACGGGCTTAAAGCATGTGATCCTTCTGAATGTTTTACTGTTGATTAACTGAAATTAATTAGGTGTTCTTGTTTGGCTCTTTCTTCAGGGGCTATAAATTAACTGAATGGTAATTAATAATGAGCAGATAATTTTTAAATGCATATTATTCCTAAAATGACACAATACAGAGGATCTTGAGAAATTGGATTTTTTTTCAGTGTGACTGGCTTATGGAACAAAATCCAAGCAAACAACCTACACTTTCCTATGTTATTTACTATTAAGCAAACATAATATATTTTCTTTTCTAGCAACTGCATTGATCAGGAAAATAAATTGAGTCTAAGAGTAGCAGGTTTAGTTCTCCCTTAGGATAATGGCTCACTATGAGAAATCATTAACATAGTAAATCATAGTCAGAAATGTTGACACCATGAAAGCATCTTATATGCTTCTTTTTGATGCAACTGAGCGTCAATTAGTTCAGTGATATTTGCATAAATACCTCTATTTTGTGGGTAGAACTGCCCATCTGTTTCACTAAGAACTTAATTACAATGTTTTTTCTGGGAAAGAAGAAATTAATCTTTCTGAATGTTAACCTTTTCTACAAGCCAAAGCGGCCACATTCACTAGATAACAGCAACTAAATAGGATCCAATGAAATATTTTATCTTAGAAAATAAGAAGTTCATTAATGAAAACAAAAGCTATTTCCAAAATTTAACAAAGGAAGAGCATTAGATTTTCAGCCCATAATGCTCTTTACATTGACTATCGCAGCTTGGTGTCGATACATTCCTTCTCAAGAATAATGTCAAAATTTGTGAGTTTGTTCTGTTATTTGAAGCACATTTGGTGCTGATAGATACCTTGTTGTGAGTCTCAGGAGGGACCAAGGGCAACAGGTGGTCAGTCACCTACAAAAGAAGATCCACCACCTCATTAGAGTTGAGGCATGGTGATATGGTGATATGTATAACCTATTCTTCCTTTGATTGATCTGGATTCTACTGAAAACTCACAGAAAGAGCTATTTGTGCAAGTTTTCTCATGATATTCCAAGGTCACTTTTTTCTCTTGAGCTTTGTCTCCTCCCTCTAACTTTAGACATCAGACACGATTCCTCCCTTTCTTATGAAATTACTCATGAACAGCTGAGGAAACTGCTGTTTTTTGAGCTGATCCCTAGCTGACTCAGTTGCTGTCAAATACTAGCTCTGGAGGTATGAGCATTCGCCTTCCAATGACTGACCTGTAATGATGAGAAGGGACTAGTTGCCAAGAATCCTTATATCTCCTTTTATCCAGGAGATAAAGGCCTTTGTTCTTAGAACTGACAAGTCAGAGTTATAGTTTCATTTCCTTATGTGTCATCCATTCTGTAATCGTGAAGCTTTTGGCTCTAACTCATGGATTTATTCCATCTCCAAGCAAGCTTTGATCCATAATTTACTCCAAGAGCTTCAGTTGTTCAATGCTTGAACTATTAAATCAGGAGTAATTTTGTTAAACTTCATAGACAGTCAGTGCCGTTTTTCCAGAGCAAAATTAGTGTCTGTGAACAAAGCAAGACTTCTGATCTGGATCCAGTCCTGAAAATCGCTTCCTTGAGTTTTCCAGCTAAATTTTTGCATAACTGATATTATGCAGATTGCTTAAAAGTCCAGTGCTTTCACAGCTGTTTTTTTTCCATGTCTTCCATACATCAAAATGTCACCATAGACAAAATAATTTAATAAATGCATCTAAATTGAGCAGTCTCTCCCCTTCTCCTCTGCCTCAATAAAGTGAGATATTTTACACCATGATTTTGCTGATGGGCCTCTTTGGTGCAAATCCTCACCACTAAAGTCTGTTCAGCCTGGAAAGCTGGTTTAACTATTTAACTTGATAAAGGAAATTTTCCCATAATGCCATATTGGGAAAGGGAATATCAATGCAAAATACCACAGATGCAGAATACTTGTGGACAATGTAACAAAAAGTCTTTAAGTTCCCCTCATGTTAGTTGATACCAAGAACAAATGTATTTAGGAAAAATAATGCAATAAAACCTCACCACATTTTCTCCTTGCCCATGCCCCTTCCTACATGTGGGAGATTAATGGAATAGGAGATTATTACATTAATGAAGGAATAGAATTAAATATTAGAGAATAACAAAAGCTCATACAGAACATAACTTATTTTTCAATGTAACATGTTGACACTGCTGCAGTGGGTTTGTTCTCATTTCCATTACAATCTGTTAATATAATCCATCTGTAAAAAGGGGAACATTTTTCAGATGTTGCCAGAAGGCCCAAGTCAGGACACCACCTAAAAAAATCCAAGTTTCACCACTTTAAACCTGACCTTATGGGCCTGATGGGCTCTTCTTACTCCACACCAGAGTAACTGAAAGCAGAATTCCTTCCTCTGATTTGAAATCAAATTAATTCCTTTGTATGGTAGTACAGATCCCAAATCCCATTTTTGTCTGCAATGTATATATACCCAATTCAAAGCCTCTAAGGATGAAAGCAAGGAAGGGCTGGATCATTTCCAGTTGCCTCTGGACCCCGTGACTCCAAGCAAGCATACTGTGCTCTTTCTGTAACACCTTCTCATTTTGATTAGAGTAATGTTTCTGTTCCCCAAGAGCCACAGCTCTATTCTGCTCTGAAGATTTTATATTTACAGAATTAGGCTTTGCTCCTTCTTCTTGGTATTTCAGTGCTTGTCTCCTGTCCTGATGCACCACATGTGCTAGCATCAACAAAAGTGCTTCAGAAACAAACAAACAAAAAGTGAATTTCATATGTCTTTGTTTTGCAGCCCTTGGTTTCCTGGAAAAGTTAATACTTAACGTATCTCTCCGTATTCTTGCAATACCTTTATTTCTTCAGTCATTGGCCTTTTAAAATAGCTTGTCATCTTCCCTTGGGAAGATGACAACCTGCCTTGCCCAGCCAGCAGCACACTAAAGGCAGTTAGCATTCAGATAGGTCAGGCACATTTATACTTCTGGTTACAGAAAGGTTTCTATGAGTTGAGTGAAGATTTAATAGCAATTTTTCCCAGCCTTAAGCAAAAGACATTAAAATTGCTCATCATATCAGTATGCCATTAGGAACTGAACTGATTAATTGGGTAGTGATGGTAAAGCACTATGAAAAAGCAAAGTGCCATACACTTGGTGCTATCGTGATAATTAAGAGTGATTCTTTTAAAATTCCTTTCTCAAGGCTTAGACCCACTGTTAAATTAGCTCAATTTGAGTTACCAAGCATTAGTGGAACTGCAGCAGCTGCCTTTATATGTACACTTATCCCATAGCAACAATCTGATAATTGCATTTCATGTAGCCTGGAGTAAAATTAGATTTGTTACATTGGGAGTTGGGTTGTTACTGCAAGACAATACCAAGTGATGCTGAAAGAAACTGGCCTTCGCTCTTCCTGCTGCTATTCGGTCTCTACACTCTTTTCTTTACTAGTTGAAACATCTATATAACCATTTGATAAAACAAATTAGGGAATTGACACAGCTGGAAAACAAATTATTAATAATAATAATAAACAACAATAAATTATTCTGGTTGTTGTTTTCCTGAAGACTGGTTACTTTTCAGCTGTATTTTTTCTCTAAGCTCATGCAAAATACTGGTTGCAGCTTAAAAAATGTGTTGAACTACCCTGTGGCACACCTGAACCCAAATTTGCTGTAAGCGAGGAGAACTCAAAGCACAGGATAGACAACTTTTTGAAGCTTGCTAGCCTTAGTAATTTCATAGTAGTGTTGAGCCCTCCACACTTATAATGCTTTGGAGGGAGCAGGACATTTTACACCACCAGTTTCTTTAATTATCAACAGAGAGAATATAAAATCAAAATTGTACAGATTTTATTTGGAAATTCCAACATGAATGTACATTCTATTTATCTTGTGGCATTTGGGAAGTGAAAGCATAAAAGGATTTACATGAGACCAGTGAAACTTTGCATTGGATATAAAGGTGCTTATTTTGGCTTATCTTTCTTTTAAAACTCAATTTTAACTAACAACAAATAAGCCAGTTTGGTTTTTATATGTAAAAATAAAGATTCTCTGGGTGAACTTTTTTGCATCTTCCATCTGAATTGTTTAAAATCAAGATGCAGCTTCTCATACAGCAAAGCCTGTAGTCATAGGCTTTGTGGCTTAAACCACAAAAAAGTAAGAACTGTATTTGTGGTTTGCTTGAGAAAATGCCAAGGATTTTTTTAAAGGTTAAAACTCACTTTAGGGATCTCTTCATTGTCTTTAGAGAGATATGGCTTGAAAACTTTGAGCATTTGTAAGTATTGGACTTAGAACCAAACTAATTGATAGAGATCAAACTAGCAGTAAATATTATAAATTTTAAAATATTGACTTATAAAATGTTCGTATGTTTCTCCCAGTCTCCAGATTGCTAATTATGCTAATTAGATACAAAAGTATAAGTCTCACCATCATTCCAGTGGACTGTTGTTTACTGCGAATGCAGAAAAGTAACAACTACAAAAAGGTTTAGGAGAAGGTTTTAAAACCAAAGAGCAATAGCATACAAGAAAACATAGATTGTAGGCTATAGATTGGTTTACAGTAAGCTATGGAAGGCTCAAAACCAGCCTTCCTATAGCAAGCAATCTAAAGCATCAGGAGATCCTTCCCATCACAAGGTTTCAGAAAGCTTCTGGGTAGATTATCAAACATATTGGTGTCACCAGGACATGACTAGCTATATGCATACCACTGGCAGAAAACTATGATTAGGTAACTTTTACTGGCAGACATTTAAGTTGGACAAGGAATTTCAGTTCTACAGCAGCTGACAACAGTTTTTAAGTATCTCAATTTTGGACATATGCTGCAAAGCAGCAGGAATAAATACCTTTTTAAATACACTCTCTCTGTGCATTCATTTTCTGCTACATGAGGGCCATTTGGAAACAAATCTCTGGTCACAGGTGAATTGCTCTTGATTGTGTCTGCAAGATTGCAAAACATTTTAAAGATTTCTTATCAATTTGCTCTGCATAGTGTTTCTTTATCCAGAGTTCACTAGTTTCTCTTTTTTTCCCGTGAACTATTGACAACTGAAATGGCTTTACACTTTATAAAGTGCTGTGAATTAGTGTGTGTGAGCAGCATGCTATAATTCTTCAGTGCAGAAATGTGTAATGTCTTCACTGTCTGGATCTTGTTGGGGGGGAAAACCCCACACTTTCTCATTCAAGGCTAAATATACTGAACTTTTAAATGTCATGTCTTCCCATGAAGTGCCACTATTGTGCAGAATTTAATAGATCTGTGCCAACTTGAAGTAGCCAAGAGTCTTGGTGTGGAGGATTCATGAATATATACAGGTTTTGGCTCTTTCTTTATCACAACCTTCACTCTGTTATTTCATTTTTGACTATTTGTGTTCATGCTTTAAACTTTTTTGGGTGAGAAGGATGTAGTCTCCTCCTCTGATATTTTGGAGGTGTAACCCCACAGATCTGAAAGCAAGCCTTTGGAGCAACTTCGTAGGTCATGCCCTTCAGCTCCCTTAGCCCTGGGCATTTCTTCTTTCTTCTGTCAAGAAATGGCAATCAACAAGAATCCAGAGGCAGCTGCAGCATGTATCTGAGTAGCATGTGCATTAAAACACAAACTTTCCAAAAAGGATGAATTTCTTTACCAGCAGTGTGAACTCACAAAGCACCCACAGAAAAGGCTGATGGACTCTTAAGCAGCATATGCACTATAGCAAAGTCCCATGTAGTTTGCAATTTCCAGCCTTGCTGGCTGTTTGCCTCTTCATTGTTCAGTGTGCAACACCCAGGATCTGCTTAGGAAATGCTGTGGTCAAAGATTAAGTTGTGGACCCAAGTTTTCCTGCCCCAAGGTATTCAGGAGGCACTTATATATGCCATAAAGATGTATGTCCTATATAAAACAACGTTTTGCCCAAAGGAATTTTATAGTTCTAACCTTGTAGGGCAGATTCACCTGTGATTACGCCAGAGTGGGTTGGCTGATTTCAGCAAACCCTACTTGAAAATGAGTGAATCAGACCCTCATTCTCTCCTTGTAACTGGTAAATCTGTTGGTTGGGCAGTTAGTGAATGCTTGGAAGCAAGAACACATGAGAGTGTTAATATAAATTTATAATCTATTTTACGGTGTTGGTAGGTTTTAATGCATTTTTTTTTAATGTGATGTTATTACCTTTACACATCCTGACACCTCAGTCAGGGAAAGTACATAATTATGAGGCTTTTATATGCACTACCTTAGCATTACCCTTATCTAAAGATAACCAGCCATGTATTATCAAAATTACCATTCTAAGACCTTCTTGGGAAAACTGAATATCTTAGGCCAACAGACACAGTGAAGGGGGAAAAGCAGCTATTTTGCTGTATTTTCTTATTATATTCAGGTCTGCTGCCATTTGAAAGAGCTCGTTCAGCTAAGAAAATGACTCAAAATTGATATAGTAAAGCAAAGTCTGGAATAATCAGAAATATTTGCACTTCCAGCATTTCCCTTCATCTTGGCTTATTTCTAGAAAAGAATTCTAGCCACACAGAGGGACCTCAAGCGTCAGGCTGTGACAAGCCACTCAGATGTTCTCTTTGGAAACAGACAGGAT
Organism: Brachypteracias leptosomus; assembly: GCA_013401335.1. Taxonomy (NCBI): domain Eukaryota; kingdom Metazoa; phylum Chordata; class Aves; order Coraciiformes; family Brachypteraciidae; genus Brachypteracias; species Brachypteracias leptosomus. The sequence continues at coordinate 74,254 of VYZX01012709.1, forward strand.
GGTGTTGTAGCTCCCATTACCTCCAAAATTTGTGCAGTTATCCTTGTTTCTCCGCTCCATACCCACCTGACTGAAGAAGAGCCTTCATGATGCAGCTCAGTGTGTACACCACTGCAGAGACATCTGCTTTTATGCATTTATATTACATATTTTGTTATCTATTTATATAATCTATATTTATATATTTATATTATCTTTATATAGCTTGTTTTCCAAAATCCCTCACTCTAACAGCACTGTTCATGAATGACAAAGATGAAGCAAAGCCACGTCACCCAGACAGGGTAAACATGTCACCTATGCTCCAGCTCCAGAAGTGATGACTTCAACTTGCTGTGTGACATTTCGTAGGAACACAACCCTATTTGCTGAATTATGCCTAGTCTTCCCCATATCAGCATTGTGTGGCCATGAAACAAGGTGACAGGGATGGACTGGAAAAACACAGGTTTGGCTGATATCTCTGACTCACGAACCACAAGAGTGGGAATGGTGAGAATGGAACATCCTTTCAACAGCAGTGGAACGTTGGATTAGCTGAAGGTAACCACAGATCACTGCTAGAAAGAGATTTCAAGTGTCTCTAAGAAATGGCAGTGTGGGGAGAGGGGAATTGGGGATGGGAGATGAAGGTTAGTGAGTCATTCTCAAAAAGGTTTGTCATCAATTCACAGCGGTGCTTTACCTTGACAGTAAGTACGTGGTGCACAGTCTTGCTTGCATTTCTGCTGTGCTTTTAAGATCAGTCATTTGATTAAAGTCATTATGGGGTGCTACACTCTTTGTGTGGAAAAGTCTGAAGACCTCCTGAAGGAACAAGCTTTCATTCAGCTCCTCCCGGTGTCCCAGCGTGACAATTATTCCACTATTGTGCTCTCTATAGAAGACAAATATTTAATGACTTTTGATAGACACTTCAGACTGTGTCTCTTTGATGTGTGTTTATGATTCAGACTCGCTTCCTTTCTTTCACACTTTACTACCAAAGGGGAAAAAAAAAATGTTTCCTGACAGGTTTGCGGGTTCTAATAAGCCCCTCAATTCCCCTGCACCAGAGCTCGTGGCAGTAGCAACAAGAGTGATTGCTCTTTTTGATTTTTTTTTTCCTCCTTTAGTGCTTCTGGCCCATCTGAGGCATGGCTTCACAGGCAATTCAGGACAGCTGGAAGTTTTAATAAGCTTGTCATGGTTTAACCCCAGCTGGCAACTAAGCCCCACAAGCTGCTTGCTCACTTCCCCACCTCCCCAGGTGGGGTGAGGGAGACAACTGGAAATATAAAAGTAGAAAATTGGTAGGTTGAGGTAAAGATAGTTTATTAAGCAAAGCAAAAGCCACACATGCAAGCAAAGCAAAACAAGGAATTCATTCACTACTTCCCATTGATAGGCAGATGTTCAGCCACCTCCAGGAAAGCTGGGGTCCATCACACATAATGGTTACTTGAGAAGACAAACACCATCACTCTGAACATACCCATCTTCCTTCTTTCCCTAGCTTTATATGCTAAGCATGACATCATATGGTATGGAATATCCCTTTCATCAGAGGGAGTCAGCTGTCCTGGCTGTGTCCCTTTCCAGCTTCTTGTTCATCCTCAGCCTCCTCACTGGTGGGGTGAGGTGAGGAGCAGAAAAGGCCTTGACTCTGAGTAAGCACTGCTCAGCAATAATGAAAAAATCCTGCTGTTAATCAACACTGTTTTCATCACAAATTTAGAACACAGTCTATCTTAGCTACTATGAAGAAAATTAACCCTGTGCCAGGCAAAACCAGCACAAACCAGAGTACAAAAGATGAATTAAATGAAGAAAGATTTTTTAATTGCATGGTCATTTTTTATATTCCTACTTCACCCATCAGTCTCTACATATACAAAGGTTTCTTATGAACCCTCAGGTTCTTTAGAGGGGAATAAACTAAGTCACTAAGAGTATTTACCCATGGGTCTGTTGCCATCAGATATTTTTTCATACCGTGTTCTGCACTAGAAAAAACTTAAATCCAGCATTTTTTTGTGGAGCTGTCTGGCAGGAGACAATGGGCAGAAGAGATGCCGTGTAGGTGATGGGAGACAGCATAGGTTTCAGTGGAGGGGATTGCTGGTCTTCTGGGGACAAAGCTGCAAAGCATCTTCTTGTGGATGGGATGCAGTCAGGTAGCAAGTCCTCTCGCTCTGCAAGTGGCCAGGGATTAGAGATGACATGCAATGCTTCAGTGGGTTTCAGCTGTGCAGCATGTTTGGTACAATTTTCCATGATAAATCTCCAGCTTCCTTTGGCAATGAGACACATTGACTGGGTTTTGTGAGCATGAAAAGCATTTGAAATATATGCAGCCGCCTCTCTGCATTATATATTCTGTTAAGTAAGTATAAAATTTATATGCTTGCTGGCATAGCCAGATGTGGAAATATGATTGATATTACTTATCTGAGGTGCAGCTGTGTTAGTAATCACTCTAACAGTTCTAAAGTCAAGATAAATTTTCAGATAAACTGGAGACTTTTATTACTATTTTCTCTTGAGGAACCTGTTTCAGTTTAATTATTCAGTCCATTCTTTCCAATTTGCCATCTCCTTTCTGGTAATTTCAAGAATCTGGAAGAACATTGCCACATGTACCATGGTGGGTTGACATCTGAGAGCCTTGTCTCTAGTCTTGACCCTTTGCCTATCTCAGGCACAGTTTAGCCTTTGCTCCTGCAGGTTACATGGCTGATGTGACCTACATAATTCCATATGGCACTACTGTATGTGTACAATCCCTTCATGAATGAGAAGTCTTGTACCCTCTGATGATGATATTTTGATCCATTCAGATCACTTCCTTTAAGAATTAGAGCTGAGATGCAAATCTAATCTGGATATACAAAATGTCTGCTCTCAGATATGCCTCCATGATTGACATATCTTCTTTGACATGAAAGGGTTTGTCTTCAAAGCCTAGACCCAGACCTGCTCAGATTTTGAAGCCTTTTCACTGCCTTCTCTAGATCTTCTACCAGCAATTTACCTGAATGGACCAGAGGGGCTGGAATTAAGTATTTATTAAAATCATTGTTCCCTACCTCCGAACATATGAATAAGGACAATTTTTTATGTTGGCCACATATAATCAAGGGGTTCAGATTAGACACACTAGGCCTAGAGGTGCCTTCCTGGGAGAGGCAGGACATTCTGTGAGCCGTAGCTCTTTTTTTACAGTTTTTACTACCTTCTTAGAGTTCACAGAAGATGCCAGCCCAGCAGTTCTAAAGTAATCTCTGAAGAGCTGCACAGCAAAGGTAGCAGTAATTTAATTGTCCACACCATGCCCATGTGCAAGTCACAAACATCCTCAGCACAGCAGAAAATCACACCTTCAGCACACCCTGGGGACAGGCTGACCTCAGGGTTAAGCAAAGGGACTTTCTCTAACATATTTCAGCGCAGCTGTAGCCAGAGCAAGGGGATTTTCCACTCCAGCCTGTGTCTTGCTTGATGTCCCTGGCCCAGCTCCATCTCTGCTTCAGCTTCCTGCAAGAGTCTGCCTCAGCCCTGAGTTTTCCTGCTCCAGGTGAGCTGAGACAGTGTGCCTCAATGTCTGCTTTCCTTTTAGGTAGAAAAGGTATAAAATCATTGATTGCTGTAGCGGCTGTGTCTCATCTGTGCTACTATATTCTCCTCCCAGTGCTCTAATTTTCTCCTCTTTGTCCTTTTAGTTTCTGACAGCTATGATATAGTGCTGTCCCTGCTCTGGCTGCACCTTTGGTCCCTTGCTTGGTTCTCTGCCCCATTTTTATGAGGTTTCTGCTCCTCTATCTCTCCTCAACTATTCTGCTCACCTTTTTCCTCTCCCTTCCTCTTCCCTCTCATTTCTCTTTTTTTTTCCATGTCTGCCTCTTTCCTAGAACTTCTCTTGCCACTCCCTTGCACTGGAATAGCATCATCATTTCACACATACCTATTTTCATCTTTAAGGCCTCCTCCCACCTACTCATCCCTTCCTCTGCCTCCTCATTTTCAACCTCATACTAACCATTCCCCTCCTCCCTGGCCTTCTCTCAGCTAAAAATTGCTGATCCTCTTCAGGCAACAATCTCCCCGTGAAAAATACACAGGAATTAAGCAGGTTTATTGCATTAAAAAAACCCCCCAACTTGCAATGTTTGGAGGATTATGTGTTACACCTCCACTCCCAGCCACCTATTTAACTCTTCTCTTTTGATATTGAAAATTTGAAGCATTTCAGTTTATCTGTCAACTTGGACCGATGTGGTTTTTAAAGGTATGCAAAATGTGATGGTAGGTTTGTCATTGAAAAACCCTCCAAAAAGTCATCTGAACTATATGGCTGTCATGACAATTTCCATTTAGATAAAATACACGCAAAGATGTACAGGCATATAAATGTACAGATAAAATAATAATAATAAAAAAGAAACAACTCTCAAATAACTTGGTTTAAGTTTTTACAAATATGTCTTGTTCTGACAGCAGAATGGCCCAAGTTATTTTTACGTGTTTTATCATCTTTTTCATTAACTTCTCTTTATTCAGATTTTATACTTGTCTCATTTAGACTGTGACACTATAGGAGCATGAACTGCCTTTCTCAGCCTCCATAAATTGAAAGATCGTATCTGTATGCTCAAGAATATATATGATGATAAACACATTTATCATGTTACACGTATACGTGTGCACGTAAACGACAAATAATAAAGGAGGAGTGTTTGTAAGTGACTCAGGCTGTCCATCCAGAACACCAGCAAAAGTCCAAATATTTCACATTGCACTGGCTATGAAGCCCCTTGGTGCAATCCTGCACTTGAACATGTGCTTAATCTTAAGTGCTGTGAGACAGTGGCAGTCAGGGTGCATAAAACACAGTGGAGGGTAAGCACGTGCTTAATTCCTCTCCTGAAATATGACCTCCAATTTAAAACCTGCAGGTGGAAAGCACAGTAACCCCTATGCATGCTCCTCAACCTCATCATTTTAAAAAGTGTGCCTAAGGACAGAAATAACCAATTCATCTGTAATTTTTCACAGCTACTTGGTGAGCAAAGTGTAGAGAATTCCCAGACATGTGACTGGGCTTGCAGGAGGTGATTCTCCAAAGCAATAGTGAGCTCCCTTAAACAGATGAGACACAGTCAACATGTGTATTCATTTATCTGTGGTGGGTGTGGTGGAAATAGTGTATCTAAGAAGGCACATCTAACACGTTTCTGAGTTGGCAGCTGAAGTTTTTCTTTAGTCTCTGGTGATTTATTCAATAACAAACTGTTGGGCTCGGACAAAAAGCAATATGAAAATAAAGTGTCTCAAGAACGGTCAGATGATCACTAAACAGCAGAGATAATGCAATGTCAAAGTTACTTGGCTGGAGGTGAATCCACTGATCTAATGTTTCATTTGCCTGATTCCCAAGAGGTGTGACCTCTCCTACCCTCCTTATCATAATTATGTGCAGTTGGGTTAATTTGTCAAAGTTCTGCCCCACTTGATTCTCCAGGAATAAGCTCTGAATTTAGAAAAACAGCTACTTCTTCCTCAAAGTCTTGACCCTTTGGTTCAGTTTTTGGTATTTTCTTAAACATTTTCTTAAGAGCAGGATCAAAAGGAAACTGAGCAAAGACTTTGTGAATGATTTAGAAATGCAGTCAATATATAAAGCCCTTAAAAAGCATGTTTATTTGTGCACAATTCAGTGTACTCGTGGTAGAGGCTGTGTAAAGTGATAAAGTCAAGTTTTCCAAAGCAGGACTGTGTAGCTCTATCTGCATTGTCTTTCAAAGAAGGCACAACCCAGCACAGAGCCAGGAGCTGCAGTTCCAGCTGGGGTCTGCAATTATTGCTAATGATGACACCTGGCAAAAGAAGTCTATAACTCTCTGATGTAGGAAAGGACACCTCAACCTTAAGAAAAATGGACCAAAATGTGCTTCTGTTGCTATTTCTGTTGGGTGGGCTGATGGTTTGACCCGTTGCTTATACTGAGCTATTGGGCTGTGTCGTTCACTTTATCCTAGTTGCTCAGTGCTTATAATAGAGCCTGAAGGGTCCTTATTCAAGCAGTATGACCAAGTTCTCCTCCTTGGATCTTCCCTGCCTGCTACAAATTAGATTAATAGAGTCACAAAGGAGTCAAGGAAAGGGGAGAAATACAAACAATAAATAGAAGAAAAGCCAGAACAGGAAAAAACACAGGAATATAAAGAACTGTAAGACCTCAGCAACTAAGTCTGCCTAAAACTGAGATAGAAATGGGAGTGCGTATCAGGTCTTTAAGGGATAGACAAAACCATTATAAGACATTTTCCCAAACACCTGACATACTGAACACAGGAGAGAATTATTACACTGAAGAGAGGTCCAAACATGTACAATAAAACATCTGAACAATGTTAACTACACCGTGTAGAACAATGTCTTTAGAAGTGTGATTTAAGCTTTTTTTCCCTCGTGCTTCTTTCTCATTAAATGCTCCTAAGAAAAACGAGGCAAAACTTTCTCTTGGTGTTATGAAAATATAATATGATCCTTATTTTTTTCATGAGGAGGAAAAGGAGAAGTCAAGAGGAAGAGACAAGTGTCTTTTGTTTCATTTGAAACAAAAAGCCCACTTTGTTTGAGGAGTTTTCTTTGCCGGTTGCTTTATGAAACTGTAGGAAGAAAATAAAGGGTCATGGGCTCCAGGCTGTTGGGGCTGTTGGTGCAGGCTAATGGGAATGACACCACAGTATGATAGGTTGGGGAGATGTCCTGTTACCAACCCAGAAGCATTAATAGACCAAAGTGAAAGGTCATTCACTTAAATTTGTTGATAGCAGAAGGTATAAAGAGAAATTCTTTTGATCTTGAACCAGCAAACATTTGGTCTGAGTGCAAAGAGAATTTTTAACGGAAGTACATTAATTATATTCTCTGTGCTGTGATAGCTGTGTATGTTTAAATAAAAGGAGGAAAAGGAGTGTTTTGATTGTAAAATAATTGACAGAACAGTTAAGATCAAGGCTCAGGTTGTGGGAGGTCTGCTAGGATATGCCTACGCTATATGTTTTTTCACTTGATGAAGCACAACGCTGGGCTAAAACAGCAGCTGCCAACCTGACTGCATCTCTCCAGAGGGTACTTGGGGGGCCTTATTCAGCATGAAATGCTGCGTGATGAGAACCATCACCTTCTTCCATGCCTTGCTGTCCACAGTCTCCTCTTCCTATATGCAGCCTTGGTCTTTAACAAGTACTGGGCTGTCTTTCTCCTGTAGGTAAAATCACACAGCAGAGAGTGATGCAGGCCCTGCTGTGCTGTTGATTAGTATGTAGACTCATAAAATTCCATCAAAAGTATTAATCAAAGCAGATCTCACAGAAGCTGTGCCCAATAGCTGAACTCTACACATAAGACATATTTACAAGGCCAAGAGATAGAATACACAGTCTTGCAAAAGAAAAAGAAACCAAACAAACAAAATAGTAAGGGAGACATACTTAGTGAGCATAATATTAGTATTTACATAGCAATAGCATAATATGCCAATGTCACATGAGAAGGTTTTGAACATCCAGCAAGTTGTAAGCAAAACTTAGTGCACTGTCATGTTGAGTGTTTTATAAAAAGAGACACAGAAATTTTGTTGACTTTTTATTGACTTATTGGTTATAATGTTGTAGTAGTTCATTGTCACACGCATTCATGTGCATTTACACCTCAGTTTTGGACCATTCTTCTGAAACTATAAAGCTATCTGAATATTTGCTACCAAACAGAAGTTTTGCTCATGCTTTACGAGACAAGGGTTGGACAGCAGATGTGCTAGCCCTGACATCTCCAGAGTTATAAAACTGACAGCACCCACCCATGAACAGTAGACAACAGCTACCAAGGACAGCATGGGTGACCCCAGGCAATGCTATAGAGGTACCATCTTCTATTTTTTCTGACTTTTAGATTCAGAAACATTCAACAGACCTCAATTTCTTTCATCAGTTCTGGTAAACCAGAGGCAGACTGGACTCTCTGCTAGAACTGCTTCATTATCAAACCTGTCAGTATTACTAACACAGTTAATTTCTACCAGGGTTTTTTTTGGGGGGTCTTTCATCATCCCTTCACTCCAGCTGGCAGAAGACCATTTCTTTGGAGCTTCTGGGGTTCTGCCCTGGTACAGATGCACTAGGAGTCAGTTTGGATTCCTTGCTCATTATCAGAAAACAATTCTTCAGAGTCAAGGCGTTTTAATAAAGTTTTTCACCCTCTCAGCCTGCCCACTTTTCTTTGCTTTCAGAGAAACTTGGATTCTTACAAGATTTGCAGTGGTTTCTGTTCCTGTTTTTTGTAAGAACAGTAAAATTTAGTGTTGTACACTACAGGAGTCCTTAACTTTTGCAGGAAATGTTCTTGCAAAACTTCATATATAACAGCTGAAGAAGACCTAGGCAGAAATTTCTTAATGACACTATTTTATTTAACAGAAAGCATTTATGTGTGTTTTAAATAAAATATCCTTTAAAAGCTAGCAGATGAATAAAACTTCCCTCGATGGAAATTTCCTGATCTAAGTGAGAATATTTGGTCAAAGAGATGACTGTCTCAAGACAGCCAATTGCCCAGAGGTCAGGTCCACTTACACAGCACACAGGTAATCCCATCTCAAAACCTAACCCACCAGACAATTGACTGCTCTAGGATACATCTTCTTATGGTTTTCATAAAGTTTCATCCAAATGTAGTATGGTTAAATTTCCAAGCTAACAAAGTCTTCTGTTGGATCAGGGATCTCCTAATGAGTTTCGCTCAGCCCAACCATAATACATCTGATCTCCCATGAAGGTGAAGACTCTTGATTACAGANCTGGCCTGAGATTAAGCTATTTGAATAGGCCATGAGAAATCTCTGGGCATGACAAAAATTTTGGAAGCCACTGATATCAGCAAAAGGATCTTAAAAAAGTTATGGATAGTGCCCTGAGGGATGTCTAGGCTTCATAGGCAGTTAAAAGAAGCAATGGCCAAAGCCCATAGGTAACTGAAGGAATGTATTGGGAGTCTTTTGGGAAGCAAATCTTGCAAGGCTAAGAGCACAAAGGTAACAATATCAGTAACACCACGTAAAGCCAAGACTGCCTAAATAACAGTATCAGAAGTAACGGATTTGGTTACGGATTATCAAACCTGAAACAATTGGGGGAAAAGTTAATACTGCCAAGTTGGTTATTTGGGAGGGGACTGGGTATGAGGGGTCCATGTCAGGCAGCCCTGAGCTGATCATTGTACATTTTAGTATACATGAACTATCTGCTTCTATGGCTAAGAGGGAGTTAGTATTGGTGGGGGAAGCCTGGAAGCTCTTCTCCTGACACCCATGGGAACCTCCTGCAACACAAATAACTGTATTTTCAGTTTGTATTCATGGGAGCAAATACACACAAAACCAATAAAATTACCTGGGGCATGGGTGCTTTCCAGTTTCCTAGATGTAGTGGATGGAAATTACATCTTTGAGAGTAGAGTGCCCTGTCAGGTAAGAGAGGTTTAAATATAGTTTGAGTGGAATATAGTGTTCAAAAAATTTCTGTCTCCATGATGAAACTAAAGTAGCAATGAGAGACTGTCATGTACCTCCCTTGATTCCTTACAGAGAAGCTTCCACTGTCCCAGTCAGAGCAGAAGATCCCTCTCATATGCAGTGGATCACTTTTGTTCTCTTTACTTATGTTCTTGACAACAACTGGCCATGACAGCTGTAACCCTGCATGGATACCCCATTAAAATACTTTATTAAGGTACAACACACTGGGAAAACACTACTTTGTCCTTCACCCTGGAAGTGGGCACGACCTGTGTTTTCACTAAAGAAAACATATTTGATCTGATTGGTATCATTCCCAACCCGCAGACAGTTTCACTCCCTTTTTCTTGATTGCTCTTGCAAGCTTTCAGGCCCTCTGTGGACACCCACAGATTTGAGGAGGGTGTTATTCTTCCCAGCTGATTGATAAATATTTCTCAGGGTCTCTTAACAGCTGAATCCCCTTATATTTGTGAAATCTGATTAACAGAGCACTAAATTTCAACTAAAATCAAATCAGCAATACCCAGTGTGAGATCTGCTTTCTCTTTACGTCTGCAGAAGTTAAGCTTGATCTGCTGGTCTATTTTACTCCAGGGTTTGTTCATTTGTTCCTTTTTTATGTATTTTTGCCTATGCTAGTGACTTTAAAATGATAAATCGACTCCCCTGTCTCCCCACTTTCAATTTTTTTCTTATCTTCTTGTCCTTTTGGAAATATAACTGCATGCACTTTCTGTATCTCTGTGTGGGGCCCAATCTCTTCTCATGTAATTTACATTCTTCAGGAGACAACGTTGGTAATACTGTAATAGTTTATAACCACACTGGTAGTTTACAGCCCTGACTTTGTCATAATATGGCATTGTCTCCATTGTGCCTTTTCTTTGGTTTCACCTTGTCTATTTTCTTGTCTTATTAAATACAGAGCACTCAATTTCTGTAATGTGTCATATTTTCTTCTGAAAAAATCTTTGCCTCCTACTGCTTTTTCTTCACTCTGTGCTCAATCCTTTTCAATTGTTCCCCCAATTACTATCTCAAATATAGAAAGACCTGAAATGTCTTGGGGTAGCAGAAAATACTATATAAGAAAGAAAAGCAGCCAGTGCACTTACTTCATCTTTAATAAATATACACATCTCTGTTTATGAATGTATTTGTCAGGCTAAATGCCATAGCAAATCATTCCCTTTTGTTGTCATTGATGGCAGAGATATTAGCCCAACATTTAGGTGTCTGTGAATGCTGACCCTATGTTGACAAATTCACGTTTAATAAACCATAGGAAGAAAAGGAAGAAGAGGAAACAGGAAGAGAAAAATATTCTGAAGTCTCCAGTTGAGTGGTAAAGCAAGGAATATAAATTATCCACCAAGCCGTGGAGTAGGAGAGGCTTCAAAGGTGCTCAAGGTTGATTAGTTAATGTTCCTGGTTTGGACTCTGCATATTCAGAATGTGGGTCTGCATGACCAAAGTCTTTCTGGGTTTTACAAAGGCTGTCAGAATCACAGAGTAACTGAGGCTGAAAAGGACCTGGAGATCATCTGGTCAAGCCCTGCTCAAGGTAAATCCAGTTAGAGCAGGCTGCTCAGGGTCTTGTCTGCTGTTTTACACATCTCGAAAGATGAAAACTGGGCCCCATTCCAGTATTTGATCATCCTCATGGTTACAACTGCCGTCATTCTATCTGAATGCAGTTTCCCAAGTCATAATTTGTTTCAAAATTGTAACTTGTGTGCATTCAGAAACTTTTTGTCCTCTCCCTGTGCACCTCCAAGGGGAGTCTGGCTCTACCTTCTCTCTGTCTTTCCACTAGGAAGTTGAAGTCAGCAATAAGGATATTAGCTTCCTCTTCTTAACTTTGAATAGGTCCAGTACTGTCAGAATTTCCTCAAAGGACACATTCTCCAAGCATCTGACCATCTTGGTGACTGTCCTTCTGATGCACTACTATTCCTCAGTGTCTTTCTTGTACCAGCTATCCCAAAAACAGACACTCCAGATGCCATCTCACAAGTACCATCTTCAGTGCAAGGCCATATTGGTATCCCCTGTTCAACTTGTCATTCCCTCTACTGCAGCTGGGCTTAGTTTCATGAGTGCAGTGAGAACACTTGAAGTATACCATGGCCTGTGAGTTTATGTCACTTGTCTTAGAGGATTACCCTTAGAAACAGACTAAATGATGGGAACCCTTACCTAGGACTTCATGTTTACACTTCTGAATGTATCTTTATTTTCTGTGCATCTAAATGTCTGGACATTGGAGATAAAATGGACAGGAGAGAAGAAGGACGTTGGGAGGCAGATAAGTAGGCAGAGGTGAATCTTGAGAAAAAGGTCAGATTTAGATTCATCAAAAGACCAACATCCTGCACTGATCCTCCCATCCAGATGAAAGTATCCTCAGGACATTCCCATGTCTAATTAATTTAATGCACTTTACACTCATCACATGTAAAGTATACTACACTGGGAATAACTGAGAAATCTATACTCCTCAGGACATTATTGGACTCCAGCTGAGAAATCAGATGGAGTTGGATTGAGCCTACTCAGCATAGGAAGAAGCAAGATTATGACTGAGGTGTTTTCCCCTTTTACCGGGGTCTATTTTCTCTCCAGTTGTTTACCTTGTGAGTAATCACTTTGGGCCAATTGACTGAGTACATTTTATATTACCATGTTTCTTAAATGGAAAACCGTGTCTGAATGACATGTTTAATATTCCTTTCCCAATTTAGCTTTCATTGTAATTTACTACTCAAAACACATAAATCAACTGTACGTAACAGAAGACATCTGTAACTAGGAATTTTACTTGTCTGAATTCTTCTCTTAATCATCTCTGTAGGACTTCACTGACTATAACCAATAACATTCTCATTTTATGTCATTCTTCTTTACATGTCCTAAAGCAAATAATTTGCAATTTTTGCTTCATGTTAAAATAACAATGTTGCTTGGGATGGGGCCAGGGATGACTGGGATTTTTATTTTGTTTTGTTTTCCAAGAAAACATACCTCATTGTATGCTGTGATTGCAAATGATGTCAAGTATAACCAGCCAGTCCAGGGAAGCCATTTGGGTACAGCTTCTCAAAATCCTCAGCGAAATTCAGCTTTCTGTAAGTACAGGGCACCAGAGTACATACATGACATCAATGTGAAATATAAGCAACACAGGTGTGAAAAATATGAGTAATGATGATAAAGCACAAGATGAAAACATACACTTTGGGGAAGGAGAAACACTTTTATTCATATAAACTCTATAGGATTTTAAACATTCTTAAAGAAATCACTCCTGTTTAAGCTGTATCTTAAACATTGATGCATTTGATAGAAATATTATTTATTTCTAGTGCTCCAAAGGTAAAGTTATTATGCTTCTATGTTGGGATTTCATGGCTACATAGGATAACTGTCCAAGGTGTCCAAGGTTTCCTCTACACTGTCTGGGTACAGCACCTCTGCTGACCAAGGCCCTGGATGGAGGGGATCTTTGTGCATGCAGGAGACATGAAGACAAAGCCCAGTCTGACTGCTAGAAGAGGTGGATGGCGATGTCTTACAAGGTTGTACAGGATTCAGAAAGGCTGAGCTTGCTTTGATCTAGAGATGCCCAAGAGGCTCGTGGTGTGGTATGAGCAGGGTGCTCCAGCCCCTGGGAATTAGAACAATGCAAACATGGCCAAATGGTTGAGGTAGCTCAGACTCGCCCTTCAAGGCTGTGAATAACACTAGAAACAGGAAACTCACAGTAGGAACTTGAATAATTGTTTAGGGAAAAGTCTTTTGGAGATCATTTAAGCTGCAGTGTCCAAGAACATTCCAATGGGAGGAAAAAGGATTAAAATCCTTAAATAAGGCAAGTATATCTTTATCAAAAGTGTGTTGTAGAAGTTCCAGTCAAACATTTAATATATTCATTGGGGGAACCAACCTATTATGAGCCTCCTATATGGACAAACTGTAGCTTGCCTTCGTAGTAAAATCATGGAATAGAAGAGAGTGGCTTTCCGATTGACAGAGTATGACATCTAACTAGTGCAGAAAGAGTCAGCAAAAGTTATGTTTCCATATGATTTAGGGTTGGTTTGGAGCTATTAAATTAATATGTATTGTTCTTCCTACAGTCCCTGAGTCTTATGCATCACGTACTTGGTCTTTGCCATGAGAATTTTAGTGAATCTAATCACTTCAGCTGTATAAACAAAAATAATCCACTGCCTGAAGGCTATAAATAAGATACACCAGTGTATGCATAGAATTATATATTTAAAAGGTAGATAGGAGAAAATAAGATATGCCCAGAGAAGACTGGAAGGCTGAATTGGAGCCTAATATCGAAGAGTACAAGAATAATTCATCTTTGCAGAAACATATTATCTATGTAGTACTACAAAAAACAAAGATACTTCCAGGTTCAGCTGCAAACAGTTATAGGAAACTCCAACTGGGGATAAAATTTAAATTAAACTCTGGAGGCAAATGGATAATCTCAACATTTTTGCTCAGAGCCTGCTTTCCTTTTGGTTTCAGCTGTGTTTGGAACAGACACTTAGAGAAGTAAGGAAATTCCAGTTTCTCAGGTCAACATGTTGGCTTTTAGTGTGTGACCTGGAGTCTCGCTATGCTACAGCAGTATTGTTCTCCACCTCTATTTTCCTGTTAATTGTAGCAAGGTTACACTCTTATAAAATGGAAATCTTGGTGTATTCTGAAAAAAAGGCATGATTTAAAGCTTATTTCATTAGCAGCTGCAGTGAACTTGAACCCTTGTGATGGCATGTGGAACAGGGTGTAGTAATCACAGGAAGTCTGCTGGCATTGTGCCACTGGTATTTGACATACAGTGTTTTGTCATTTGGGTTTTTCCCCCTCATAGTGTTATTTCCAAGGCCTTTTAGATGCAACAGCTCACTTTTTTTCAAGTATTTCCTTGATTTGGCGGGCAGAGGGGTGCCACATGCACAGATTGTGCCACTGCTCCTCATCACTGGTCCCTCTGGTAAATCAAGGCCATTGCCTGGCACATCAGCTGGAAGTCACACTCAATCAGATAACCATGGGTGAACCCCTTCCTGGAAGAAATAATCAGTCTTGGGTAATGTTGTCTTTATATGAACAGACCCATTGGATACTTACTGGTATCTAATATCCTGTGTCGACTTTTTCATAAGTTTAGACCCATATCCTGGATCTTCAGAGAAGACTCAATTTATCCTGAGAGGAAACCACCATGCAAGGTGTCACTCTTCCATGAGGAAAGTGAGCACCCATGTGCCAAAGCCTCACCCCACATGTCAGTCTGCCAGAGTCCAGGCCTCCTGTTAAGTGGGACTTGAACAGCCCTTGCTCACCTGGACCAGGATCTTGACAAGACATGTCCCAGGGAGACTGTCATCTGAGAAGATCCTCCGTGATGGTTGTGATTTGAGCAGCACCACAACTTCAGACACAGCACTGGGACTGTTGCTGGTGTCTTATCTGCTGGTCCGTGCATCTGAGTGTGTCAAAAAGATTATCTATAATGCATGGACACCCAGAGATCTGAGCTCTATTCACAGCTGGGATCTACTCTGCTTCTGGGTAACAGGTGGCATCTCCCTCTGTTTCCTTTTGTGCTTTATGTTTGGTTTGTGAACATCTCAGAGCAATGCCTGATAGACAAGGTCTGGTTTTGCAGGGCCTCAGTAAATCCCTGCAAAAAATCAAGCAGAGCTTTAGCATTACATATACAAAGCTTGCACAACTCCTCCTCCAATAAAGGATTTAAATCATGCAGGCTAATCTATTTCACCAAGTAGTGGACTTGTCACTCCTTATGCAAAACCCTCCAAACATTGTAAAGACTCCAAGTCATCTGGCCACTTTCCAGTTAATTAACTTAACACTAAAGGAAGTACTAAAAAACAAAATTAAAATCCATCCAATTTCTAGCCATCCCAATTCCTCACAAAAAGTAATGGCATTACATTTGTCTTCACTCAGAATATGAAAGCTACTTTCTTATAACCCTAACTTCCTTTTTTTAATCCATATTCTTGATTAAAAAAAGTAAGGCACAAACCCAGACACAACTGATTTCAGTTAGACAGAGAAATAATACAGGCATTTAATTCATCGAAATTCAAAGAAAATAATCTGGCCCACCAAATTCTATTGAATCTTTCATAAAACATAGAGTCCCTGAGCAACCTTATGAAAGGTGCAATCAGAAAATCAAGATGAGCATGTTCACAGAGTGTGTTCCACAGATTTGAATCCTTGCTGGACCTAGGAGCACAGGGAATTTGGGCAGCCATGCAGGTACATGGCAGCTGCTTTCCCACATGCCCTCAAGACAATTGTGTGCTCATCAGGAGGTGGATTGGGTGGCATCTATTTCTTTCGGCACCTTGATCACATTTCCATTCATGTGTTGCTTGCAGTGGATCTGATAATATGTATAAAATTAAGAAAGCATTAAAATCTTTGCTCAGTTAGCTTCGTTCCTGTACACCTGGTAAGACCACTAAACTTCATTTCTCAAACTACTCCTCTCTTTTCAATAGGATCAGGTCCTTTTTGGTAGCATTTTTTTCCAGGATCAGGTTTAATAAACATGAGCTTAGTGCATATAACTTAAGAACATAATATCTGAGCTGCTAGCACTATTTCTCCCACTATAACATGCAGTTGAGAGAAAACTGGCATGTCAAAGAGTAAAAAGAATTATACCTGCTAGAGCTGGTGTAATTCAGACTTTCTTTTTCCTGTCTCAGGATCCTCATAGCTAAACTTGATAAAAAGCCAGAGGAATGAAGAATAGACTTGGATCAAGAGAAGTTTGTGACTAGCTGCTGAATCCCTCCCCTCCAGTCACTGGGCTCTGGGTCTTGTTCTGTCCAACAAATGCAATATGAAAAGCTCGGATTTTAAAGACTCTTGTTTTTTAGTAAAGTCTGCTCCTTCCTCTCCTAGTCCACACCCACAGAGCAAAGTAGGATCTTAGTCAGAAAACTCTGTGCTTTGGACCCAGCTCTGCCACCAGTTTATTGCAGCCCATGTTGATCCAGTTTCCTCAACATGTGAAGTGCGCACAGACTTCCTTCTCTCCCTGGAGATGTGAAATGCATGGGACACAACCACACCTGTGATCAAGGTGCTGATTTAGTGCTGGATACATTTCAGTGTAGCTCCGTGCTATGCACATAGCAGTGCGAGGGAAAGCAAAGCGTTAATGCCAGTCAACAGGAAAAGTCCATTTTTTCCATCACACTTGCTCATCTTAGACAAGCTCACAAATAATGAAACTCACATAGGAAAAATCAATATTACATTAAATGACATATGTAAAGAGCTCTCCAAAGTCAACACCAAGTCAGGCTAATGAGCTACAGGACAGTCTTGCTGCACTGTTTGATGCAATCTGAAACATTATTCTGTATGCACACGTTCTGGAATATAATGTCTTTATAATGTCTTTTCAGTATGTCTTTCATGCTTTTAACTTTAATCCTCCTCATTTATTCTCTTTTGCACCTGAGACTATTCTTTTCTGCAGGAAAAAGAAGTACATCTCTGTCTGCCCTTTCAAATCTTCTCAAGGAGATAGGTGTAAGGATGTGATCTTGTGCCACAGAAATCAGAGGAGTGATGCTATTGAATGAATGTAGACATATCCGACTCATGCTGCAGAGACATATAGGTGCTTTACCTCTCAATGATCTTTGTGTTCAGTACCCTGAGGCACACAGCACCCTCCACTGCTTGAAAGTTGTGAAGGGTAAGGGCTGGGTTGGTCACTAGATGTATGACAGATGCTCTCTATTAACCNCAAAGTCTGCAAAACTAAGCTGTTAACTTCAAAAAATGCAGTTACTTAGAAGAGACTGAGCTGAAAAGTAAAATCACTGGACAGAATTGGTTCTGTTCTAACTCAAACCAGGACACAAGTACAGCTAAAGGAAAATGGCTTTTCTTAGGCTATTTCTCAACAAGGCAGGCAACTGCAGACAAACAAACACACAATGCAGGACATGGAATCTTTCATTTTCATGCAGCGAATGGCAGAAAGCAGCTGCATCTCAGAAGTGTTGTAATATCTAAATTCCCACTCATTTAAAAGGAGCTCAGTTTCTATTTCCATTTTGGAGATCGGTGTCCTGGACAGGACTTAGACCACCTCCATTTTCTACACTTCCAAATGTAGGTTCACAAGCCCTCTCTGCACCTGTTGCTGAATTCTGGGGACACTTGAAACCCATTAGGTGCTTGCTATCATTACACTAATAGACTCTAATGTTGTTTTGAATATGTTAGAAGATGCCTGTTAAAACCCTAAATGTGCAACTCACATCTAAACCCTCCAAGCTTCCCAAAATGTCCCTACACCTCTCCCACCTCTGGAGCTCAGTTTGGAAACTGCTCTCACAGTAATTTTATTACTTCAGGTCGCATGTGAAGATAGGACAGACCCACTGCCACTCATCCAACTGTTCATTGCTTACAGACATCATCAAAACATGGGAGATCCACAGTCAAATCCTTTTCTCTTCTCCTTAAACCATGTTCTAACCCTGGGAAAAAGATGAGCATGGCTGGGAAATACATACAAGATCAGGGACAGGGTAGGGAAAGAAGATCATCCCATGATTTGCTAGGGGAAAACATAGCAGTCAGATTTAGTAGGCACCTGGTAAAAAGGGTTCTGAGGTGAGGATCTGGCACATTTCTGAAAATAACAGGGGAAGTCCAAGGAATTCAGCTTGCACTAGACCCAGTTCAATGTCTGGGTTTCCCTCAGCACACTGGCGATTTTTTTCTACTTAGCCTCAGTGAAAATGGCTTGGAAAACGTAAGCTATCCTGAAAGTAAAGAGTCTCTGGGCAGCCTCCAAGAGAAAATGTGTTGGTGGATCTGAGCAAGGCAGAACAGTGTTAATTCATTTGCTCTACACTAATTCCTATACCATGACATTTACCCACTGCTGAAACAGGTCCCAGGACTCCATATATTACTTTTGCCTAAGGCAAAACCTGCCTCCATAGCAGATGAGCTATTACTATACACAATGATACCAAGCCTAAAGTGATTAGGGATTGTCTGCCCCACTAAAAAAATAAAATAGATGTGTAATGACCAGTTCAATGTTCCACCGGAGGAAGACGGGTTCGCTCTGTATACAGCAGCTCATACAATGACCCCAGGGTGAAATAAGTAGCCTGCTTAGTCTTATTATTATACCTCCCTGTGCCAAGCATCTCTCAGCCTGCCTCTTGTCTGTCTTTTCTCATGAAATTTCTTAATATTGGAGCATAAAAACATGATGACCCTAGGGAACTGTGTGGGGTACACATGCATTTCAAACCAGAGCTTGTAGGTCCTAGAGGGAAACATTTCTATTTATTTGTTTTCTGTTCATGAGAGGATCTCTCTCCAGCCACTGCCCATATTACATTTCTTTTATTCAGCATCACAGCTCAAAGCCAGCTGGGGAACAACAGCATCATTTCTTTATCAGTGCTGCAGAAATGTCCTCAGAGACGAGTGGTTTTGTAATGGTATCCATTTCTGCTAAAAGGGCCCAAACCCCTACTCTGGGAGGCACCTTTCACAGGAGATAAGATGAACATTAATGGTAAACAGCACTCACACAGTGACAGACTGCTGGGATCACATCCTGTTCCTCGTGGTACATCTTCCCAGAGCTTCTAAAGGATGATCTGCAGCTCTGGTAATAGTGGGATGACTGGAGAGAGCATTTTTACAACACAACTAGCTGTTTTTCTGCTCGTATAATCATCTTTCTGCTTCAATTTTACCAGATTGCATCGAATCCTAGGAAATGCTAATTAACACCCATTTGTACAGAAAAAGCCACGAATTGAAAGGTGCATTTACAGGTGTCTGCTATAAAACACAAGCATACTTTCCATATTCATTTCCAAACTGTAAGGCAAGATGCATTGTCTTTACAGGGTGGAATGTTCTTTCCTGTTAACTCATAATCCCTGCTGCTTGAATAGAAACAATAATGGAAATCTAAATAATTTCAACTTCTGAACCACCTCCCTTTACTCCTTAGGGTGTCTTCTTCATCTAAATGAAGACAATGTAAAGCACTATAACCAGGGTAAATTAACAGAGGTTTTGGATCTAATAGCCATGAACACAGCATGCATAGATGTGAAGCAGTATAATGTCAACAGGTGCTATTTTTTTTCCCTGTTTGTTTTTGTGATTCAGATTTATTAGCTCTAAAATATGTGATCCATTTACAGAAATAGGAAATGTTGTGTGAGAAACACAAAGATGAGTTTCCCTATTGATGTAGAAACCAATAAGCCATCACAATTTACATCAGCTGACAATATAACCCCAAGTCTCCCATAATTTTCTGAGATGTCAGTTTGTTCCTCAAATTTTGTGAGCAGAAGGGAGAAATAAAGGAGTAGAGGACAAAGGAGAAAAAACAATCTTATTTCCAGTATATTGACAGAGGACCTACATGTTTCAGTTTCTCCACAGATCGAAGTGTCATGTGTT
>VYZX01012710.1:0-18547 GCA_013401335.1 Brachypteracias leptosomus
AGTTTCCCGGGTTTCGGCACCACTTCTTACCAGTTGTCTCCCACCACAGGTGATCTTCTACCTATCTGATCATCAGACACAGTCAACTCTGTCTTGAAAGCATGGCTTATTTACCATGGTGGGGTTTATCACTTCTGTCCTCACTGTAGACTCACAGAACGGTTTCAGTTAGAAGGGACCTTAAAGATCATCTAGTTCCAAACCCCTGCCATGGCAGGGACACCTCCCACTACAGCAGGTTGCTCAAAGCCCCATCCAACCTGGCCTTGAANCGGGATTAGGGCATAAAATATTGAAAACTCTGTCTCTAAGAGTACCTACGTGTTCACCCTCTCGTATCCAGTGTCGCGACACCCGGAGCAGGCACCGCGGGGCCCGAGGCGGGTCTGGGCTTTTGCGAGGGCTTTGGGGGGACACCGGGTGGGTGTAGCAGCCAGGAGACGCCTCAGGGATGAGCTGGGGGGGATAAACCAACGCACCCCTACGGCACGGCCGCTTCAGCGCGGCCTTACACTTACACCAGAGGCAGCCGCTGCCATTTCGTTGGGGCAGGAGGAGCCCCAGCGCTGGGTCCCCTCAGAGGGGCGAGGCCGCCATCACCCCGCCCCTTCTCCACCATAGAGGCCCTACCCACCGCCGGCGTGGAGCAGAGGAGAGGCCGCCTCGCACCGCACACGCCGCCGGCACCGCAGCTCTCCCGGTCCCCTCAGAGCGCTGTAGGGTGGGCAGCGGGTGACGGCGGTGGGCAGGGAAGGGGGGCGGGGCGGCGGCTGCGCGGACAGGCGCGGCGGGCAGCCAGGAGCGCCGGCGAAGAGGAAGGACCCAGAGCGCCGCGCCGGTGGAGGAGGAAGGCCCGGAGTGCCCGGGAGGAGGGAGGCTCTGCCGCGATGCCGCTGTATGAGGGGCTGGGCAGCGGCGGGGAGAAGACCGCGGTGGTGATAGACCTGGGCGAGGCCTTCACCAAGTGAGTGGCGCCGCGCTCCCCGCCCCGCCTGCTCGGGAGTCCTCAGCAGAGACATGGAGTTGGTGGAGCGGGGCCAGAGGAGGCCCCAGCAATGATGGGAGGGCTGGAAGCCTCTGCTGGGAGGCCAGGCTGGGAGAGTTGGGCTTGTTCAGCTTGGAGAAGAGAAGGCCCCAGGGAGACCTTCTGGTGGTCTTTCAGTACTTAAGAGAGGGCCTGTCAGAAAGAGAGGGCCTGACTTCTAAGCAGTGCCTATTGTGACAGGACAAGGGTTGATGGCTTTAAATTAAAAGAAAGGGATTTAGACTAGAAAGAAACCTTTATGAACCAGGTGGGTTTCTCAAAACCTTGTTTTGGAGTTGTTGCTGGTTTTATTGTGTTGTTTCTAAGCTAGATGCAGAGCCCTCGTGTCCTGTCAGGAGGCCAGGAGTAGTAGCTGGTCATTGTGAGGTGGTAACACCTTGAGCCACCCAGGGTGCTGTGAAGGGAAAGCATTTCTAAGCTGGAAGTAGGAAAAAAGTGTCAGTGGGATGGTGCTGGTCAGCAGTGAAATAGGCCCCAGGACCTGTGTGGTTGTGATTATGTCTTTGCTTTTTGTTTCTTCTAAATAAACATCACAGAAAATGAGGATTTAAAGAGAATGTGATAATTTAATCTGTGTTTACTGAGAGCTTCGGTTAAAAACTGCAGGGCTGGTGTGAAGGATACAGGATGGTATTTCTGTGGGAATTTGATAGGCAGGAAGGAGGGATGCAGGTGGATGATTACAGACAGAAACCTTCACTCAAGGAATTGATCATTACAATCCTTACAGAAGGGAGGAACAACTTGTTTAATGCAGCTGAGAGGGCGTCAATGAAAAGATATAAAACCTTTCTCACTCAAAATAGAAAAGCTCTATGCAAAACATCTCTTTGCAGTCACATAAATATCCCTAATTAATTACTCTTTGGTGATTCCTAGGCCTGAGATGTTAAGTAGTGACTTCAAATGTTTTCATGTTTTCTTTTAGGTGTGGTTTTGCAGGAGAAACGGGACCAAGATGCATCATCCCCAGCGAAATAAAGAAACCTGATGTTGCAAAGGTAAACAATTTTACCTGAACTGTTTTACCTTTACAGTGTTTGGTATGTTATGATGTAGAAAAAAATTTGCAGATTCATTTTCTTTCCATCAGAAGCTATTTTTCATTATCTTATCACTGCTGCTATGAAAAGATTGTAGCTAGATACAAGTAAGAGTGATACCAATGCTGATGTTAATTGGTATTTGAAAAGCAGCTTAAGTTTGGGGCATTTATTGAGACATTTCTTTTCCTAGCTATGCTGCTTTTTTTTTTTTCCCTTTAGTAGAGGATGTTGGGATAAGTTACAGTATGAAAAATGAGCCTAAATAAGTGCTGGAGTTCAGTTGTAGCATGAGTTTGAGATTCATTGTCCTTAACAGGCATAAAGCAAATCAGGCAAGAGTATTTAGATGTGTCTGATTATTTATGTTCAGATATGTTATCATATGTGTATCATGTATCTATTTCTTTACATATAATCACTGCCTAACATTTAAGCTGACTGTGGATATTTTTACCTTACAGCCTATCAAAGTTGTTCAATATAATATTAATACAGAAGAGCTCTACTCGTATCTGAAGGAATTTATCCACATGCTCTATTTCAGGTAAGACATCATAAAGTCATAGAATGGGTTGGGTTGAAAGAGATCTCAAAGATCATCTAGTTCCAACCCCCTGCCATGGGCAGGGTCACCTCCCACTAGCCCAGGTTGCTCAAGGCCCATCCAGCCTGGTCTTGAACACTTCTAGGGATGGGGCATCCACAACCCCCCTGGGCAACCTGTGCCAGTGTCTCCCCACCCTCAGAGCAAAGAGCTTCTTATATCTAATCTAAATCTCCCCTCTTCCAGTTCAAACCCCTCACCACTTGTCCTATCACTACAAGCCCTTGTAAAAAGTTCCTCCGCAGCTTTTTTGTAGGCCCCCTTCAGATACTGGAAGGCCCCAAGAAGGTCTCCCCAGAGCCTTCTCTTCTCCAGGCTGACCAAGCCCAACTCTCCCAGCCTGGCCTCCCAGCAGAGGCTTCCAGCCCTCCCACCATTGCTGGGGCCTCCTCTGGCCCCGCTCCACCAGCTCCATGTCTCTGCTGTGCTGAGGACTCCAGAGCTGCCCCAGCACTGCAGGGGGGTCTCCCCAGAGCAGAGCAGAGGGGCAGGATCCCCTCCCTCACCCTGCTGCCCACAC
The DNA here is from genome assembly GCA_013401335.1 of Brachypteracias leptosomus. NCBI lineage: Eukaryota > Metazoa > Chordata > Aves > Coraciiformes > Brachypteraciidae > Brachypteracias > Brachypteracias leptosomus. The sequence goes on from VYZX01012710.1 coordinate 3,216, forward strand.
TGCTGGGGATCAGCCCAGGAGGACATTGGCTGCACTCACACATTGCTTGCTCCTGTTGAGCTTTTCACCAACCAGCACCCCCAAGTCTTTCTCCTCAGGGCTGCTCTCCCCAGGTATCCCCATGAGATACTTGGATGTTAGTTGTCCAAGCCTTCTGCAGCTCTTTTCTGAGTATGTTGAGAGGTGTCAGAAGTGTGACTGAAGTCTGGTTCAATAAGAGAAGCAAAACAAAATTTTGCAGGTGGCTGCCTGGCTGTGTCCTTGCAGGAGAAATTCAGTGGTGCTGAGATTCAGGTTGTGTTACAAAGAGGTGATTCCTGCACTCTAGGAATGAAATCTATTTGATAAATTGCCCTTTAACTGGTACTTAGGACTTGAGAGGGGGAAGTCATCACCTAAGAAGTGACACTGATTTTGGTAGGGCTGCAGCTCCTCTTGTGTCAGTGCAGAGCTCTCTCCACATGACAGTGATTTGGAAGGAGGAATCCAAACTTGTGGGATATTTTTACCTCAGTAATCCATCTTTTTATTGTATTTTTAGTACCATTAGTGAATACTGAAGTTGGACCTAGTCTTTTTACTTCCAGTCCTTATTTTTCCACTCTAAAAATCATCACTTGACACAGGGAAATTAGTACTTCACTTCTGTGCCTCTGATCTTTCAGTGTGGGTTGTTTTGGGGTTGGTTTGTGGGTTGTTTTTTTCCCCCTTTCCTTGATCATAATTTTGAAATGAGGACAATTCAATTCTCTTCCACTAAAATCTGGACATCTATATCCTTGTTCTTCCTCTATTATGGACACACAGTGTGACACTGGAGAAGCCATTAGTGGTGGTGATATATGCCTATTTTTGCATTTCTTGATATTGATTTATAAATCAATATAATGGATATTCAGAGCAACAGCCTGCTGGCAGATACTTCTATAATTTCCTTTCTCTAACTCTGTTTCCAAACTTTCCTTTAGGAACATGTTATTTTTTTTTAAATTGGTTAAAAGACTTTGGGATCTTCTGTGGAAAATGCTGTCTAAATGCAAATTTTTAGGATTTTTTGAGGAGACTGGAGTAAGAAAATAAGGTAGGTCTCATAATATGTGCTTAAACTTAACTAGTTTGTTTTTTTTTTACACATCTTGCCTTTTTTAGACATCTCCTGGTGAATCCTAGAGACCGTCGTGTCGTGATCATAGAATCTGTCTTGTGCCCTTCCCACTTCAGAGACACTCTCACACGAGTCCTCTTCAAGCATTTTGAGGTATGTGTTTTACAAAACTACTGTAAAACCAGATGTGGACAAAGAAATTAAAATAATATCAAAAGAATGGGAGGGGCAGAAGGAAGATGGAAGAAAAGCTGATGGTTGTCTGAGGAAGCCGGGCTTGGAAATTGGACTAAAAGCCATTTTTGTTCCATTCTGACTCTTCCTGAGGCCACGAAACAGGAGCAATTAAAAGAACCTGAAAGGTTCCTCTGGCTTCTACAAAAATAGAGCTCCCATTGCAGTGTTCCAGACAGATCCAATAATCCCCATTGAGCGCTGCCTGAAGCCAGAATTTATATTTAAACACTTGTCAGGGCTCCCACAGCAAATCTCGTGACTTCCACCACAGTCAATATCTCTGCCTAGCAGGTGATCTACCCTCTGGCTCTACTCATTTAGATAAGAACTTACCTGAAATTTATTATCTTCTCTGCTTAATCAGTCTTCTTGGAGAAAAGTCAGAGCCTAAGTCATGGCCAGTACTAATGGAAAATGTTTTGGAGGGTGAATCCATAATTCTTTAATTCAGGTAGAACAAAGGTTAAGGTTCTTCTGTAAAAAATGGTGAAACTGGTTTATCTGCAGTACTTCCTCACTGTTCTTCTACAACACAGTTTACCAGCTGATCTTAAACTTCTGCATAATTCTTTCCTGCTCTTGATAAAATTTTCTGATAACTTGAAATTGCTGAAAGATTTGAGTGATTGGGATTGGGGTTTTTTTCCTAATCCCCTTACAGGAACAAAGTATGTCTCAGATAAAGTGCTCCTGTGCAAAACTGGTTGTGGAAAACCAGTTTTAAGAAGCCAATTAATACTAATGTGAGGTTAATTCTCTCTGGCTAGTACTTGAATTTGGTGCAAAGAATAAGAGTGGCATATTAATACAGGGCTGATGTTATAATGGGTCTCTGGGCTGAATATCAATAATGTTGCCCTTAAATGTAGGATTTATTGAAATTTCTCCCTTAATTCACACTTGAAGGTGTTCCATTAAAGGAACTTGATTTATGGGATTCTGGGAGAAGGAAATAATTCTCATGTAGCTTTGACTTGAGTCTTTCCCTGTTGCTTTGGGGTGGGTGTTTTAGGCAGTGCTCCAGGCTGGGGGAAGTGTGGCTGGAAATGGCCCAGCAGAAAAGGACCTGGGAGTGTTGGTTGACAGCCAGCTGAGCATGAGCCAGCGTGTGCCCAGGTGGCCAAGAGGCCACCAGCATCCTGGTTTGGACCAGCACTAGTGTGGCCAGCAGGACTAGGGCAGTGATGTTCCCCTGGACTGGGCACTGGGGAGGCTGCATCTCAAATCCTGGGTTCAGTTTTGGGCTCCTCACTCCAAGAAGGACTTTGAGGGGCTGGAGCGTGTCCAGAGAAGGGCAATGAAGCTGGTGAAGGGTCTAGAGCACAAGTGTGGTGAGGAGCAGCTGAGGGAGCTGGGGGGTTGAGTCTGGAGAAAAGGAGACTCAGGAGAGACCTTCTTGCTCTCAACAACTCCCTGAAAGGAGGTTGTAACGAGGTAGGGGTTGGTCTGTTCTCACAAGGATCAAGCAATAGGACAAGAGGAAGCAGCCTCAAGTTATGCCAGGGGAGGTTTAGGTTGGATATTAATAAAAAATTCTTCCCCAAAAGGGTCAAGGGGTCAAAGGCTGTCCCAGGCTGCCCAGGGCAGTGGAGGAGTCCCCATCCCTGGAGGGGTTTCCAGGCTGTGGAGATGTGGTGCTGGGGGCCATGGTTTAGTGGTGCCCTGGCAGTGCTGGGTTGAACTTAATGATCTTAAAGGCTTCTTCCAATCAACACATTCTATGTTTCTTTAGCTAACTCTTGCTTTTCTTACAAGCCCATTCCAAGATTCATTATCACTGAAGTCACTGGTATGTACCACAAATAAGTTGAACATAGAATTGAGAATCCTGTTGTATGTTGTTCATTACTACATTACCTAAAAACTAAATTAAAAATTGATACCTCAAGATGCAGTTGATTGAATTTTGCTTTTAATGTGACATTGAGGGAAAGGCATCAGTGCTTTGGGTGGTTTGTTTCTCTTTCCCTCCTTCAGTCAATTGTCCTTTTGTTTTCCTTGTAGGTACCTTCTGTTTTGTTTGCTCCAAGTCATCTCATGTCTCTGCTGACCCTTGGGATCAATTCTGCCATGGTGCTGGACTGTGGATATGCAGAAAGCTTGGTGCTGCCTGTATCCTTGAATAATCATTCTCAGCAGTAAGGCTGTTGTGACAAGATAGTATTTTTACAGACTTTAGGTGTGCTAAAAAGTACTAGGAACAGATTAACCAGTCTGGCTTTTGAGTATAAGATGTCATGACTTGGGGAACCTCTTCACAGCTGACATGCTAAATCTGTGTTCCCTCAAAACTTGGGAGGGGTGGCTCATAACTTCAGCCTCTGTGTGCCAGAAATGAGTTTTGGAGAAAAGCAGTTAGAAAATGTTTCCAATAGCCAATGCAAGATATTGTTGAGGGGAAAAAAGTATTTAGTCCCAGCAGACTGAAAGCTCATAACAGAAGAGGAGATTGGAACTTCTTCCTTATGAGGAAAGGCTGAGAGCTCTGAGAAGACTCAGAGGGGATCTATCAATGCTTATAACCATCTGAAGGGTGGGTGTCAGGAAGATGGGGCCAGTCTCTTCAGTGGTGCCCAGTGATAGGATGAGGGGCAGTGGCCACAAACTGGAACCCAGAAAATTCCTCCTAAACATGAGGAGAAACTTCTTTACTGTGAGGGTGACAGAGTCCTGGAACAGGCTGCCCAGGGAGGTTGTGGAGTCTCCTTCTCTGGAGACTTTCAAAACCCATCTGCACATGTTCCTGGGTGACCCTGCTTTGGCAGGGTGTTTGGACTAGATGATCTCCAGAGGTCCCTTCCAACCCCTATCATTCTGTGGAAAGGAGAGTTTCCTGATCTTCATGTAGATATATGAGGGAATTCCAATTCTGAGCTGCTGGGGTGCCCTTCCCCTGGGAGGAAAAGCAATCCACAAGTAAGTTCCCAGTTACACGTTCCAGGTTACCCATGATTTGTGTGTGAAAGTTCATCTTTGACTGATGACCATGAGTTAAATCATACCTGTTGCTGTGATGGCATCTGATTGGTACAGTTACAGCTCTTTGGCTTTGCTGATGTAGAAGCTGTGGAAATCAGATCTGCTTCAGCTTCTCTTTAGGAGAATGGAACCCAAGGGAGTCAATACTGTCCCTTAAGCATAATCTAGAGAGTCAGCCTGAGTTAACAGCTGCCTTTAACTAATTGGATGTGTGAGATCTACTCTAGGGTCCTGCTCGAGCAGGGGGGTTGGACTAGATGATCTTCAGAGGTTCCTTCCAAGCCCTACCACCGTGATTCTGTTTCAGGGAGCTGGAATATCAGTTGCTGGAGCAGTGCACGGTTGACACAGGATTAGCCAAAGGACAAAGCCTTCCATCTGTGATGGGTAAGGTCTGTTGGGTGTAGCACACCTGCTGTGAGCTTGCACTGGGAGAGCAGATTAATGCCAACAGTGAATAAAATGAGTTTAGTATTCACTGCACCTTACGTGATCTAATTCATGATTTCTTTCTTTAACAAGTATATTATTTTTATGATAAGAAACTCATAATGGCAGGTTTGAAGGAAGGCTGAGATAAGAGCTCTGTAGTAAGTTTTCAGTCTGCTTTGAGAGAAGACAAACTTTTTAGTTCTCTTCTTAATAATCTTTCTTCCTTAGAAACCTTTAAAAGCTGCTGCCAAAGTGAAGCTTCAATGTATTAAATGTAATTCAAACTTAGTTTCATTCCTAAATTCATTTCTACTCTAAAAGCCTTTGTTCTAAGTTTTGGCTTCTTGGTTTGTTTTTTTTTATTTCAGGCTCAGTTCCAGAAGACATAGTAGAGGATATAAAAGGTAAAATTTTCTCCTTCACAGAACTCTATTAAATTGTGCAGTAGAGTGATAATAGCACGTGTACAATAATTTACATTGCAGTGTTTTATTTTATCTTCTTTACCATATTTCTTAGCTACTGAAACGACTCAGAGTGTTCTTCTTCTTTGAAAACATAACCAAACCCAGGTTGAATTCCTCTTTCAGGTGTAGCCTACGTGTTGGTGAGATGTAGCTCATAGATATATTTGGTGGATAACGCAGAAAGGGTGTTACAGGATTGCACAGATCCTGTGATCAGGTCACGTTGACTTTGTGATGCATTTTTAACTCCTGACATCTTGTCTGCCACGTAGGAATGTGTACAGGCTGTACTCTATAGAGCTAATCTTCAAAACCTGTTGCCATAGATATTTAAACTGTCTTAAAATAATCTTATGTCATGATGTTAAGTTCATTTTGTTTATAAACTAACAAGGAAAGTTCAGTTTTCCTTAGAGTTGCTTTTGCCAGAAAAATAAAGTACATATAAAAGACATTTTGGGGTGTTAATCAGGTAGGATGAGTCAAGGACTACATTTGCACCAGAAAAAATAAGAGTCTATCTTTGGGCAGAACTTGGATGGGTTCCTGTGTGATGTTTCATGTGCAACAGATACAAGAATATATATAATTATAGGAAATGGCAGCTAGTCTATATCTCTTGGGCCAAATTAGGAAGAAATCCATCAGTCAAATGCAAAACAATTTAAATGCAGCTGGTGCTTTGTCACATGGAAGTTGCTTTTCTAATTCCTGGACTTGGACAGAATTTTCTGATCACTTCTAGGTTTTATGTAGTCTTTGTGACCAGATATAATATGGTAGGGTTGAAATTATGATTACCTGTGTGTTGCAGGTGATAGGATAGAAAGGTTGAAGGGCTATTTCTTCTTTATGAAGAAGATACTCATTTGTGCCAGATACAAATAAATAAGTGTATAATAACACTAAGAGCTGGGATACAATGAAATTGTGCTCTTGCAGTGTTGCCTGGAGGAAAAGAAAAACCTTCTGGACTTCTTAAGAGTGATGAAGAGTTGCACTAAGAAAAATATTGCATGGTTACAGCTTGTTGGAAAAATGAGCAGTGTCTCATTTGAAGCCACAGTGTAGGACCTGCAGAGGTGTGTTTGACAGCAGGACATGACCCCTGGCACTTTGTGGTAACCCAGGGCACAATTAGTAACATCCCTCTGGCTTTAAATCTTCATCACTTGTCTGAGAAAGGAACCTTGCCTGGCCTACCATGGTTTAGGTGTCAGCTCATGGTCTAGATAGCATCTGAACTCTGCTGAAGTGCAGAGACTGGTGTTCTTTGCGTGTATTTGATAACACCTTGGACCAGCAAAGGCCTAAAGTGTGTGTTCTTCTCTAAGTTAAGCAAAATTACTGTCTTTATTGGTGATGAAAGGACCCAACAAAGTCTCTCTTCTGCCCCTTCCCTCCCTTTTATAAAGTCCGCACTTGTTTTGTGAGCGACCTCCAGCGTGGACTGAAAATCCAAGCATCCAAGTTCAACATTGATGGCAGTGCTGAGGTGGGTGGAGAATGAAGCTTGTCCTTGTCTTTAGAAGTGGATGCTTAGAGGCATTTTTGGCCTCTAAAATAATGCACGTGTGTCTTTATCTCTAGCGTCCTTCACCACCTCCAGACGTGGACTATCCTCTAGATGGAGAAAAGATTCTCCATGTAGTTGGCCCCATCAGGTGAGAAATGCCTTAGCAGAAGATGTATCTTTAGGAGGATGTATTTTCAACTCTAAAAGCACAACATTGTCTTAAAATTGAATTTTAATTAAACCCTTGCACATGCTTTTAATGTCTCTTCATTGAAGGCTTTGTGCTGGGCACAGCACAAACCCATCATAAGAGGTGTCAGCTTCTCCAGAGAGCTCACAGCTGAAGGTGACACCAAACAGGCTGGAGGAGTGGGGGAAACAGAAAGAGTATTAATGGGTGATGATGAGGCAGCTTTAGTGAGCAGGGTGTTGTCCCCTCCCTGCTGGGTGGATGGACTGATGACAGGACAAGTGGGGATGATGTGTTGTCAGCAGGAAGCCTGTAGTTAGTTACAGCTCTGCTGGTGGTGAGAGTGAGCTCAGGTGTATTTTGCTTCTCCTCAACACTCATTTCCTCTCTTCTCAACAGGGACTCTGTTGTCGAGATACTCTTTGAACAGGACAATGAAGAGACCTCCGTGGCCACTTTGATCTTAGATTCACTCATTCAGGTATCTTATATCAGAAACAATTCATTGAACATCTCCATCCTTAGAGAACCTGCTCTTCTCAGTGACTCCACCTAGAGTAACCCCCTTCTGACTGCAGGTTGCCATGGGTTGAAGAGGTTTAGCCCATGACCCCTGGGGTTCTGCCACATGATGGGTTTGTGGGGTAGCAAGTCACCATGTGTCATCCACTGTGGTTGTTTTGGCCACTGCAGTGTGTGTTGGAGAGTTTTCTGAGACACACAGCACTCACCTCTCAGCAGAAGTAGGAAACAAGCTTGTGTTGGTGTAATGACAAAGGAGTAGCTGGTACTTGGTGTTAACAGAATTCCACTGCCCAAACTGAAATGCCACAAAATTGTTTCTTCTCTTTCCAAGGTCTTTTGCTTAGACTTTGAGTCCTGCAGGCTGTTGGTTTACCTCAGATAGAATAAAATTAGTTTGGACATCTCTATTACAGGCTGAATGGTGGATTTATTGCAGAAAATGTTCTTGGCTTACACGAACGCTTCATTTCTTATTATATTTAGGAAAAAACTGCATTAGAAAACCACTATAAATGGAAATTTTCATTATATGGCAGGGTGTGTATGTTAATTAAAGTTGACTTCCTGCAGTTATTGATGCCATTTAAATTAGTTTGCCGAGACATAATTTATTGGAGAGCCATAGTCTTGGATGACATGAGAAACATTTCAATTAGGATTCTGTATGAAAACAAATGGTTTAACAAGATCTGAGCCTGGACCCCTCAGCTCTGGAGCTCTGGGCATTTATCTTGTGTTGCTCTTCAGCCAGAGGAGAGACAAATGTTAAATTTACAAGTGTAAAGAGTGTTCAGTTACTTCCTCTGGACAAGAGGCCCACAACAGCCTGGACTTTTTTCAGAGGGATTGAGCACATCTGTTTGTGAGGGGCAGAACTACCAAGGCTTGGTCTTCTCATGCCTTTGAGTCTTTTGGTTGGATTACCTGGTGCCTAAAACAAGCTCCAGCAGAAATCTTTTCTGCCACTGAGGCTGCTGCTCACCTTTCTCCCACGTGGAGATGAAAAGAGTCAGTCTCATATAGCATCATGGAATGGTTTGGGTTGGAAGGGATCTCAAAGATCATCTAGTTCCAACCCCCCTGCCTTGGGCAGGGACACCTCCCACTAGACCAGGTTGCTCAAAGCCCCATCCAACCTGGCCTTGAACACATCCAGTGGTGGAACATCTACAACTTCCCTGGGGCAACCTGTGCCAGTGTCTCACCACCCTCTGAGTAAAAAAACTTCTTCCTAATTTCTAGTCTAAATCTGTTCTCCTCCTGTTTGAAGCCATTGCCCCTCATCCTGCCACTACAAGCCCTTGTAAAAAGTCCCTCCCCATCTTTCTTGTAGGCCCCTTTCAGATACTGGAAGGCTGCAATGAGATCTCCCCAGAGTCTTATCTCCTCCAGGCTGAACAACCCCAACTCTCTCAGCCTGTTGTTGTAGGAGAGATATTCCAGCCTCTGATCATCTTTTTCTTTTGTTCCTGTTTGCATTAGTGTCCCATAGACACCAGGAAGCAGCTGGCAGAGAACTTGGTGGTTATTGGTGGCACTGCTATGTTGCCAGGATTCCTTCACAGGCTCATGGCTGAAATCAGGTACCTGGTGGAGAAACCAAAGTACAAAGAAGTGCTTGCCATGAAAACCTTCCGGATTCACACTCCACCTGCCAAACCCAACTGCGTGGCCTGGCTGGGAGGTAAGAATGAGGATGACTCTTAAGCAAAGGTGCCAAGTGAAAAACAAACCTTCCAAGTGGGCTTTGTAATGACTCAATAGCAGTAACAGTTAGTTGAACTATTGAAATCAAGCTGTATGGGAGCTGTGTGGAATTGTTCTGCCCTCCTGGAAAAAATTGTGTGGAGTAAAGCGCCCATGGGGGTGTTTGGAGGGCACTGCAGGGCATGGGAGCTTTAAACAGGTGACCAGAAATATCAAACAGCAGTGTGGAAGATCATAGAATCATAGAATGGTTTGGATTGGAAGGGACCTTCAAGATCATCTACTTCCAGCCCCCTGCCTTGGGCAGAGACACCTCCCTCTAACCCAGGTTGCTCAAAGCCCCATCCAACCTGGCCTTGAACACATCCAGTGTTAGGACATCTACAGACTCCCTGGGCAACCTGTGCCAGTGTCTCACCACCCTCAGAGTTAAAAACTTCCTCTTACATCTAATCTAAATCTCCCCTCTTCCAGTTTGAAGCCATTACCCCCCATCCTATCACCACAGGCCCTTGTAAAAAGTGCCTCCCCAGCTTTCTTGTAGATTCCCTTCAGATACTGGAAGGCTGGAGGGAGTGGAGCCTTCTCCTCTCCAGGCTGAACAAGCCCAGCTCTCTCAACCTATCCTTGTAGGAGAGGTTCTCCAGCCCTCAGATCATCTTTTTAGCCTCCTCTGGCCCCACTCCAATGGGTCAATGTCCCTCTTGTACTGGGGGCTCCAGACCTGGGTGCAGTGCTCCAGGTGGGGTCTCATGGGAGCACAGTAGAGGGGGAGAATCCCCTCCCTTGCCCTGCTGCCCACACCTTTTGATAGAGCCCAGGGTGTAGTTGTCTCCTGGGCTGCACTGGTGGCAGAAGAATGAGTTGGTGGCTGAGGAGCAGTACGGGACTACTGCCAGGTGGTGGCACCAGTGATGTGATGAGGCAGATCAGGGACCTGCTGCCTGGGGGAAGATCTGCTTGAAAAAACAAATTTAATTACTGACTGCAGAGCTTGAGAGCTGTGGAGAGGCCAGAGGCTGCCACCTCCCTGTGCTGTCTCAGGTGCCAGTAACAAACACAGGGATTTGGGGAAAAAGGAGGACTTCCCATTCCTAGTTACTCTTTTAAGGAAGGCTCTGAGGTTGATACAAATTCATGTTTTTCTAAATGTTCAGCTCATAAACTGAGCCCATCTGCTATGTATGAGGAACTAACTTTAGCTCCAAAGGTAGATTTTATTTCCATATGCTTTGAAGTGTAAATGTTTATACAGTTTTAGTTTTAAAACCTTTTGAGTCTACTTTTAGGATTATCAAACAACTTTTTCTATGCACCTCTGATGCTTTTCTTCCCTGGCAGCTCTAGTCAGCTGCTGTGGGCTGAATCTTCTCACAGCTGCTGTGAACTTCTTGTGGGTATTGTGTGACATCCTTTTGGGGAGGGGAGATCTCCTTAAACACAAAGTGGTTTGTCTGAAGTGCTTAGAAATCAAAACTTCTAGGAAACTGTGTCGTAAGAAGCAGATCAGCTCAGACAGATTTGCCTCAGAGATGAAATCATTCTGTTTTCAGTTCCTTTCAAGGGAGAAAGACTTTTTACAAGGGCTTGTAGTGATAGGACAAGGACTAATGGCTTCAAACTGGAGGAGGGGAGATTTAAATTAGAAATTAGGAAGAAGTTTTTCACTCTGAGGGTGGTGAGACACTGGCACAGGTTGCCCAGGGAGGTTGTAGATGCCTCAACACTGGATGTGTTCAAGGCCAGGTTGGATGGGTCTTTGAGTAACCTGGTCTAGTGGGAGGTGTCCCTGCCAGGGCTCTGGAGTCCCCAATAAAGAGGGACATAGATCTGCTGGAGCAGGTCCAGAGGGCCACAAAGGAATCAGTGAGCTGGAACACCTTTCTTACAAGGACAGACTGAGAGATCTGGGGTTGATCTGGAGAAGAGAAGGCTCCAGGGAGACCTCATTGCAGCCTTCCAGGATCTGAAGGGGGCCTACAAGAAAGCTGAGGAGGGACTTTTTACGAGGGCTTGTACTGACAGGATGGGGGGGTAATGGCTTTAAACTGGAGGGGGACAGATTTAGATCAGAAATTAGGAAGAAGTTTTTTACTCGGAGAGTGGTGAGACACTGGCACAGGCTGCCCAGGGAGGTTGTAGATGCCCCAACACTGAAGATGTTCAAGACTGGCTGGGCTACTGAAAAGGAAAGTGGGCAGATCCTTTCATTCCTTTCATTTTTGGGACAGAGCTGAAAAAAATAGTTGAGATTCTTGATGGGAAGAAGCAGAAAAATAAATTCACTACATCAAATTAATGCAGGCTTGTTTTTTTTTGTCCCCCCATAATGTAGGAGCCATTTTTGGAGCACTCCAGGACATTCTTGGGAGCCGGTCTGTGTCCAAAGAGTATTACAGCCAGACGGGCCGCATCCCTGACTGGTGCTGCCTCAACAATCCCCCACTGGAAATGATGTTTGATGTTGGAAAAGCTCCCCCACCACTGATGAAAAGGGCTTTTTCTACTGAGAAATAAGCACCTAAATGCTCCACGAGGATTCTCTTCATCTATTTCAAGTAGATATATATGAGTTGGCTTTTTTTTTTTTGTATTAAGTAATTTATGTGTAACACTATTAAATATGAGCAACGTGGATGTTTTGGGGGAGTATGAGGTAGGTACTAACACTATTTAAAACTGTTTATAGTTTAAAAACTTAACCCTGGCAACTACAATGCTCTTTTGTCTGTTTCTGGAGAAGTTCTGTACTGTCATGTTAGCAGCCTACTGACTTGTTTGATATTTATCTCTAAATGACATTGTTGAGAGAGTTTGTTTTAAGATATTTTCATTTTAAATGTGCTTAGAAGAATGAAGGACAGGCCACGGTGGGAAACATCTATGGAAGCTTTTTCTGCCAGATTAAAATATTCCACCCTGGAATCGTGTGTGAGGAAATGATTTGGGGCTGTGTAGCAAAGGTGCTGGAGCAGTTTCCCCTGGACACAATCCTGTTTTGAGAGTTTGAGCAGAGAACTCACCTGCCTGTTGTTCTCACATAGTGCTGAGATAACAACTCCCCCACTGTCTCTCCTTCAAGAAGGAACTAAACTGTGTAAGAATTATCAACAGGGGTGTGAGGAAATCTTGGCTCTTACTGAAATGTCACATAGGGGAGGCTATGGAGATGCTGAGGGGACTGGAGCATCTCTGTGCTGAGGAAAGGCTGAGAGCCCTGGGGCTGCTGAGCTGGAGAAGAGAAGGTTCAGAGGGGATCTGATCAATGCTGATCAAGAGCTAAAGGGTGGGGGCAAGAGGATGGGGCCAGACTCTTGTCAGTGGTGCCCAGTAACAGGACAAGGGGCAACGGGCACCAACTGGAACCCAGGAGGTTCCATCTGAACAGGAGGAGAAAGTTGTTTGGGGTGAGGGTGTTGGAGCCTGGCCCAGGCTGCCCAGAGAGGTTGTGGAGTCTCCTTCTCTGGAGAGATTCCAGAGGGGCCTGGACATGATCCTGGGCACCCTGCTCTGGGTGATCTGAACAAGATAATTCCCAGAAGTCCTTTCCACCCCCACCATTCTGTGATTCTGTGACCATTAGTCAAGAGCATCCCCTCCAGGGCCCCACTCTGTGGTACAGTGCTCGGCTGCCCTGCCCCACCATCACCTTTCTCCCAGGACATCCATCACACCTATAGGGCCAGGCAGGAGATTCAAGAATCCACCCACTTCTGGCAAGAAGACCTGTCAGTGGGGTCTGGTTCTCCTCCCAGGGCTGAAGAGGAGAAGAGTGATGGAGTCTGATACTTCATGCATGAGGGTGACCCATCTTTGGCAAGGACTGGGGATATCAGTAGTTTTCTTAATGACTTCCAAAATCACATGTGATTGTGATAATTAGGTTTAATAGAGCAAAATGAATAAAATCTCTGGTTTTGGAGACTGGGCTGCTAAAGCCATGTTCATAACTAGTTCCCAATTTGTGATGCAGTTATGGGGTTGCTAAGTAGATGATATTTCATTGCAAAGCACAGAGAAACATCCTTAGACCTGGGTAAGAACATTCAGATCCAAGCCCTGCTGCTCTTTTTCCTTCATAGCAGGAATAATTGGGCTGCAGTTCTGTGACCCAGACTGTGCCTCACCTCAGTAAGAACACAGCTAGAGCCTGCCAAGGCTTGCTCCTGAAAGAAGAGTTTGCCATCAGCACGAGTCCCGTGGAGCTGGGCAGGATTACTCACGTAGCTCTCTGTGGGAAGGATGTGCAGGGGAGCTGAAACTCCCCCAGAGCCCGTGTTCGTGGTGCTGCAATGATGTCATCTTCCTGAACTGCAGCAGCCTGCAGCTGAGGAAATTCAGAATATTTTTAGCCCTTCCCTTTTCAGGGTGTTTCTGTACTGCTCTGTGTGTGTACTCGGTGGCTTTTCACAAGCCTGGTGTGTTCTACCACCTTATCTTCATCCTCCCCACTCTTCTCCTGCAGGGTTTCTGCATCACTGAGCAGTTCAACAGCTGCTGTTCATGCTGCACGACCAGAAGTCCTAACTCCTGTGTTACTGGCAGGCTTAGACACAGAGTCTCATGACCCGTTAAGGACAGAAACAGGACTCTTACTTCATTGAAGGGGTGAGGAAAGACTCTGCTTTTCAGGAAGCCCTTAGAGATCACACCTTCAATGTGTTATAGCGCGGAAAGGGATTTGGTTTGGGTTTTTTCAGCCTAAATGTTGTAGTTCTTCCCTCCCTGGCATGTCAGGGATCCATGGATCCTCACAGCAGAGAAATTCACAGTGAGCTCAGATGTTTTATGGGGAAGGACAGTGACAGACACAAACCCCTGCAGTAACTGGAGGTTTTTCCTCTGAAGCTCCCATTCTGGACTGGATGTCATTCCTGAAGGTTGGTGTTTGCAATTGTCTAACAGCTCCAGCCCAACCAAGTCCTGCTGAGAGGAGGAATAGTTTGGAATATTCACAAGCATGGCCCATCCAGTCTGCCCAGGGTCTGTGCTGCAGCTGTGGCAGCTGGTCTCTGGGGGAAGGGGCTTTAATTCATCCCCCTCATCTCCCTTTTCATAGTCATAGAATAGCTCAAGTTGGAAGGCACCCATATGGATCATCAAGTCCAACTCCCGAACAAGCCAAGTGACCTCAGTGACTCCTCATAAGTCTTGCCCTTGAGGCCTTTCACCACCTCGGCCACACTCGAGTAGTTTGATGTCTGTCTTCTATTAAGACACCCAAAACTGCACCCAGACCTCCAGGTCAAGCCACCCTGGTTTGGAAGGGATTTTTAGAGTTCATCTGGTCCAACCCCCTGCCCTGAGCAGGGACATCTTCAACTAGAGCAGGTTGCTCAGAGCCTCAGCCAACCTGACCTGGAATGTTTCCAGGCCTGGGGCATCAACCACCTCTCTGGGCAACCTGGGCCAGTATTTCAGGGATAGTTTTATAAAAATTTATATTCAGGGATCACTTATAAAAGCTTTTTTTCCCAGCAATACAGCGTTTCTTACCGTCACTGCCAAAATCACCGCGGCCGCCGCTGTTCCAGGGGGTTTTGCTTCGGGAGCCCCTCCAGAGCCGGGGGAGCTCCCCTTAGAGCCCCTGTGAGAGACGCGGCTGAGGCGGAGGTTTCCCGCCCAAAGGGAAGGAAAGGGAGGCACAAAACAGTTACGCCCAACGTGGGGCTCGAACCCACGACCCTGGGATTAAGAGTCCCATGCTCTACCGACTGAGCTAGCCGGGCGCTGAAAACCCCTTCCCCACCACGTGCCCTTCACTGTGTGACGCCCTGACGTCAGCGCCCCGTCGCGTGACTCCGCCTTCTGGAACTACTGGAGCTTGGCGCTGCTGCCAATGAGAGCGCGCGTTGTTGTGCAGTGCGGGAGCCAATGAGAGCGCGCGTTGTTGTGCGGTGTGGAGCGTGAGTGAGGCCGGGCGGGAGGGGGGCTCCGTCCGGCTGTGGCTGAGGGTGCCGCCGCCATGAGCTCCATCGGCACCGGGGTGAGTGAGGCCCGGCGGGCCCCGGGACAGCGCCGACAGCCCCGCCCGGACCGGCCCGGCGCCGGCCTGCGGGTCCGCCTTGTGCCGCGGGGAGGGGGGATGGGGAACGGCCCGGGGCGAGCAGCCGCGCCCCCTGTGCTCGCCCCCACCGAGGAACGCGGGGACTGGCGGGGAGCGGGCGGCCTGTC
>VYZX01012710.1:18719-42319 GCA_013401335.1 Brachypteracias leptosomus
CCGGGGCGGCGGCCCCCGGAGGGTGGGGGCTGTGCCGCCGCGCCCCTCCAGCGGCCCGGCCCGGGCGGCGATCGGGGCTCCGCGGGGTCGGGCAGTGCGGGTGAAGCTGGACCTGAGGGGTCTGCAGCCTCTGGAGCGGCCGTGGGTCGGAGGAGCCGCTTTGTTTCAGCCTTAGGGTGACGGTGCAGGGTTCGCACAGGGCGCCCCGGACAGGCGGGGGATGGCGGAGCCGCCTCGGTGGCCCTGGGGCCGGTTGTCACCTGGAGCCTGCCGCCAGCGAGGGTGGCCGCTGAGCCGTGGGCTCCGGTATGATACAGCGGCGCTCCGAGCCTGGGGCTGGCCCGGCCCTTCAACTGGAGTTCACGGAGCTCCTGCCTTCTCTTGCCTTTGGTCCCCAGCAAACCACAGCTCTGCACTCATGGGGTGCTCAGCCAGAGGGAACTGAACCTGTCTCTGTGCATGAAACACTTTTCAACATTTCAAACCTACCCCTGTTAATAAATATTTCTTATTTCAAAGATTATAAAATAGATTTGAAAGTTCCTGTATGTTTTAAGTATTGTGTAATGCAGGGTGATTTCAGACCAGTGCAATACCTGGATTGGTGGGATTTGAAGAGTGGGAATATCCAGCACTGATGTGGTAACTTCTTGTAGTTGTTAGTGTGTGTTTGCTGCTGTTGATGCATCTTAGGCAAGGGTGCAGCCTGCTCCTGGTGCTTCACCAGTGTCATAGGGATGACAGTCTTGCATTTTTAAATAAACAGACTTCTGAAAATATTGGGATATAGTGTTTTCTTTCCTGAATAGTGTGTTTTCTCCTTCAGTATGACCTGTCAGCTTCCACGTTCTCTCCGGATGGTAGAGTGTTTCAAGTTGAATATGCTATGAAAGCTGTGGAGAACAGTAGGTAAGATACAAATATCTGCATCTATTGTTTGGCCTCTTCTAAAGCCGTGGAACTGGGCTAGACAAGCAGGATGGCATCACAGATAAAATTAGGTTGCTAAAATTAGTTCTGAGTGGCTGTGTCCCTAGGTTCATTTTAGGAGGCTTCAAATTAAGTGTAAAAGAAGTTTAATCACTTTTGCTTTCTAGAAATCACTTTTCATGCTTGCTAGGAATCACTTTTGCTTGTTAGATCTTTTGTGAAGAACACAGAGGAAGACAGTGAACATAATCATGTGTCACAGAATCACTATGGTTGGAAAAGAGCTCCAAGTGTTATCTGACTCTGGCAGGCCCCTTCAACACCATGTCCCTGAGCACCATATCTAGGTGGCTTTTAAATACATCCAGGGATGGTGATTCAACCACTGCCCTGTGCAGCCTGTTCCAGTCTCTGATAACCCTTTTGGTGTAGATTTTCCTAATGTCCAACCTAAACCTTCCCTGGTGTAACTAACACCATTTCCTCTTGTCCTGTTACTTGTGAGAAGAGACCAGCACTCACCTCCTACAACCTCCTTTCAGGGAGTTGTAGAGAACAAGAAGGTCACCCCTCAGCCTCCTCCTCTTCTTCAGACTAAACAACCCCAGGTCCTTCAGCTGCTTCTCATAAGACTTATTCTCAAGACCCTTCACCAGCTTTGTTGCCCTTCTCTGCACCTTCTCCAGCCCCTCAATGTCTCTCTTATATTGTGGTGCCCCAAACTGACCCCAGTACTCAAGGTGTGGCCTCACCAGTGCTGAGTACAGTAGGACAATCACTCCTCTAGTCGTGCTGGTCCAAGCCAGGATGCTGGTGGCCTTCTTGGCCACATGCTGGCTCATGCTCAGCTGGCTGTCAGCCAACGCCCCCAGGTCCCTTTCTGCTAAGCAGCTCTCCAGCCACTCTTCCCCAAGCCTGGGGCATTGCAGGGGGTTGTTGTGGCCCAAGTGAGGACTCAGCACTTGGCCTTGTTGAAGCTCATGTGATTCAACTCAGCCCCTCAATCCAGCTTGTGTGTTAAGGACAATAAAAATACTATGCTTTGGGGCAAAATCTGATTGCAGGCCTCAGTACCATGTGTAAGGAGCTTAGCTGTTAGGGTAGTAGAGGAGCTGTAGCAGTATCTAAAAGCCTGGTTTATGGCTGAGAATTGAGGTGCTGAAAGACTGATGTGCTCAGGGCTTATAAATTTATAATTTCACACATATTCCTCAAGAAACTGAGGACATCTGAGTTCTGCTAAAGCTACATCAGCTTCTCTGCGAGTATCTGTCCTCCTTTGGGTTCACCCAAAGGAATGCTGCAAAGCTGCACTCTAATGGCAGTGAGGTGATCAATCAGCAAGGCTGGATCACCCACGTGTCTGCTTGTGGCCCCAGGCTGCCCAATAAGGACCAGTGAAAGCATTTTGTGTGTGCCATGGTTGGTAATTTCTGCCTTATAAAGCACTTTTTGAGGGTTAGAGAAAGAATCATAGAATCATTTAGGTTGGAGAAGACCTTTAAGATCATTAAGTCCAACTATAAACCTAACACTGCTAAGTCCACCACTAAACCATGTCACTAAGTGCAAGAAGAGCTGTCACATCTCCTGGATCAACAGTGAATTTGCCAAAACAAGTTAAACAGTCTGTGGTTTTCATACTAATATCATTTGTCCCAGTGACAAGGCAGCAGCTGTGCTGTCACTCCAGACAATGCCACCACTGCTGGTAGTTCAAAACTATTTGGGTAGGGACTTCTGGCAGCTCCCTCCTCCTTTATTTAAGAAAATGTTGGTAGGTTTAGTGAGCTTTGGCTTTTTTTTTTCCCCATGTTGTCTTCAGTGCTAAAGTGGAGCTGTAACAAATCTATGTCTTGGGTCATTAGGTCAATGAGGTTGTTATTTCTTGTATGTTGTTAATTCTGTTATGTATTATGCACTACAGTTCTGTGGGAAAAACTTACATTTCTCTTTTCTTTCAGTACAGCAATTGGGATAAGATGCAAAGATGGTGTTGTCTTTGGAGTAGAAAAACTAGTTCTGTCCAAGCTGTATGAAGAGGGCTCCAATAAACGCCTCTTCAACGTTGATCGACACGTTGGAATGGTAAGGTGCTGTTGGATTTTTAATTATTTGAAAGGACTCCCCTCAAAAGCTGAAATCTGTAAATCAGAGAATCAATAATAAGTGGGTAAAGAAATGTTAATGTTTCTGTGTAGAGTCAGCAATGTCAGTGGGTTTTGTGACTGTTTTCTGTAATTTATTCTTGACTACACACACATCATAGAATGGTTTGGGTTGGAAGGGACCTCAAAGATCATCTAGTTCCAAACCCCTGCCATGGCAGGGACACCTCCCACTAGACCAGGTTGCTCAAAGCCCCATCCAACCTGTTCTTGAACACACCCAGTGATGGAGCATCCACAACTTCCCTGGACAACCTGTGCCAGTGTCTCACCACACAGTGATATCGAGTGGTGGTTACTGTGTAACACAAACTATCTGTTGAATTTATATTATACGAAGTATTGTTTGTGCTACTGTAGTTGTGGCAAATCATAAGATGCTGTTACAATGAAGATAATTTAGGTTATTGATTTACTTAGAGAAAAAATCTATATTAATATATATAATCCTATTGCTGTGTTTTGAGCTCGCAAGCAGAGGGATAATGACTGAATTCACTTGTAATCAAAGATTTCAATAAGGATCACGGTTAATGCACGTAATTAGACTTCTGGATATTGATTTTATGAAGTTGTTGGAGGGTGTGTTTGGCCTCACTGGTGACAATTCTCTTTCCAGGCAGTAGCAGGGCTTCTGGCAGACGCCCGTTCCTTGGCAGACATAGCTAGAGAAGAGGCCTCCAACTTTAGATCTAACTACGGCTACGATATTCCACTGAAGGTAAGCAACTGGTGCTGTTCACTCAGGTTTTCTGGCTTTCTTAGGCTTGACTTGGAGAATTAAATTTTATTACTTGAGGTTTACTTAGTTTTGTACTTAAAACTTTCTTTTTCTAATTTTTTTTTTGGTCTTTTTCCACTTAGCATCTTGCAGACAGAGTGGCTATGTATGTGCATGCATACACACTATACAGTGCTGTCAGACCTTTTGGGTGCAGGTAAGTCTTTCAGTATATCCATATTTATAAGGAGCTGTTGTTTCACAGCTGCTGGAACTATTTAGGTTGTCTTTTTAAAAAAACTTTGAATTAGTAACCTACAATTCATCTCATAAACAGATTCCCTTCCCTCTGTGTATGTGTGTGTAAGACCTCATTCAGATTTTCATGAGGGTACACCAAGCTCCTACACAGATTACCAGTTTGTCCCCAAATTTTAAAGTTGAAGAGTTGCTGCTATTGAGTCTGTGATAGTGACAAAAGCAGAACTTTCCTCTGCAATCATCCTGCTTGCCCTGGTAGCTAAAGGGCAGGTTACAACTTCTATACAGTTCTAGTACAGGACTAATAAACCCAATTCTGCTGTCTGGTTATAGAGAAATAAAATGTTTCTGGCAACTTGCAAGTGCTGGGGTGTTACAGTAGCGCTGAACTACTCAAATTGCTTAGTGGGATGTGGCAGGACAGTAGAGGTTTTGCTATAGGAAGAATGTAGGAATTGGTGTGGTCTAATTCTGTGTGTGTTGGTAAAAGACCTGTTTCTAATTTCACATTTCCCTCTAGTTTCATGTTGGGGTCCTATGATGATGACGATGGTGCCCAACTGTACATGATTGATCCGTCGGGAGTTTCATACGTGAGTGTGCGGAAAGTATTTCCACCTTGGTATAAGTTCCCCTTTTAAAAGTTCCTAGTTAGGGAAATAGTAAATGTTACCCCAAAAGAGCTGTTAATTTCTCTCTTTTCCCCTGGGAAGATCTCTGGTGAATCACTGCTTAACATGACCAGAGTGAGGTTTTGCTCATTCACACGTCCTTGTTAAACGCATGTTGTGTATTTCTTAGAAGTACAGACTCCATGAAACCAGTTTTGAAGCTTTTCTCTCAGAAATTTGGGAGTTATTCTACCTGACTATATGTAATGAAAAGTCCCATGCACCACCCCAAGAGGGCAAAGTTTACTGTATATTGGCCTCTCACTCTTTGAGTAGGGTGGGAGTTGTCATATGCTAAGTGACAGAACTGTGGAGAGCTTGGTATTTAATTAAATTTGCATATTTTGTTGTCTCTTTTTTTTTTTAGGGTTATTGGGGGTGTGCCATTGGTAAAGCCAGGCAGGCTGCAAAAACAGAGATAGAAAAACTTCAGGTATGATGTTACAGTTTTATTGTGCTGTTTCAAGACAAACATTCTCAGCTGCTTATGTTACCTTTTTGGATACCTAAAATCTATAAAATGCAGAAGAAGCAGAAGGAATATTCCCTTGTATATTCTAGGATAATACTACCTCAGTAATAGCAGTATTTCTCAAGTCTTGTCCCCTGGGCAGTGACCATTCCATAGGGAGTGCACATTTAAAACAGGAAGCATAAACACACACTCTCATGCAAAGTAATTGAGTGAATCTAAAGGTGTTACTAAGATTTTAGTCATGAATTAAAACCATAGGGCAGCATTGTACAGGGTGGCAGATCTGGGGCTTTTTTCCCCAAGGTTTTAGATGATCCTGTTGAAAACTGGTCTTGTTAAGGATGATGAGTGGAACTGCAGAACACTGATCCACTGGGGTATTAGGATTCTGAAAGTGGAAGGGGGAAAAAATAAAATCTTTGCCAGCTAAGATAGTGTTTCCCAGCTGGTTAGTGTGGAGGTGCTGTCTTTTTTCAAAAGATGTGTTGCTGACTGTGATAGACATTCAAAACATATTTCTGTGTCTGATGGAAAGGGCTGTGAACACCAGTGAGAGCACAACTATATGGCACACTGTCACTGATACAAAAAGAGCTGATTCTGTTCAGCATTTCCTGCTTGAGCAATACTAGAACTTGTCAGGTGTGACAAGGAGGTGCTGTGAGTGCACACCAAGAAGTTTTGTGGCCTTCTGAAGGAGCATGCAGACAGTTGGCTGAGTAAAATTAGTTTGTGGAGAGAAGGCTGCTGAAAGGTATCAAAATGGGCCTTAAGCTGATTTAGAATGGTGCTAGAATCCTAAAAGATTTCTGTCTTCCTTTTGTGCTTTAATATCTGACCTCCTTGGAATTGGAGACCACTAACGTGGGAGAAAATCCTACTCCTGGCCTGTCTCATGTAATTCTTATTTGATCCTCTGCTAGCATCTTATTTATGGGTTTGGTCTGCAGAAGTCCATCACAGCTGTCCATGGAAAGGTTCAGAGTTCCCATGGTTGTTACACTTAAGAATAGTCTGTTTATGGTGCTGTAGCATCATAACTGAAAAATTACAGTGTTCCTAGACTTGATCCATTCAGTCTTGAATCTGCTCAGATGCTTGAATACCAAATTAAAAGTAAGAAGCCTACAGGATCATCAGATCTTGATACTGGAATTGTGGCATCTGGGAAATAATTTCAATTTCCCTGTGTGCAAGCTGACAGAAAGGTAACGTTGGGTAGTGTATTATCTACCCCAAAAAATTATTTTCTGTGCAGTGCTGGGATTTTCAAACCTGATTGATTTGACTGATTTTTGTACAGCTAAGAATTGTGGGTATTGCTTGAACTTTTCAGTAGGGTCTGCAAAACTGAGTACATGGGAACTGTGTGCCATATGGCCTAACTGCATTGATTTACTGCTGGCTTGTTTGCAGAACTCCTTCAGCACCACGTGTGATCTCATCCCAGGGGTGTGAGGCGAGTCCAGTCCTGCACACCGATACTTTCTGTTACCCATAGACTGGGCAGGTTTCCAGGTCATCTCTGACAAGATGAATTTGTCAAAACTGAAATGGGAAAAAGGCAGAAGTGCAGAAGCCTTTGTGGGGACAGCAGAATGTCAGCTAAGATTTGTTCTGTGGAAGACATGACTGCAGGTGGAAAGTAAGAGGCAAGCAGGTAGTGAAAACTTTAAACCTGCCTTACAGGTGCTGCAGAGCCCTTACAGGTGTGCAAAGCCCTTGTAGGTAGCTGAGGGTACAGGCAGAAGACATCTCATGCAGATGTCTGGTATCTTCAGCTCTGGGGAAACTTGTAGTCTTGATCTCTACAGTGCTTCTTGTGCAGCTCCAATGCTGCATACAATTTGTTGATACATGGACTTAATCATAATTAACTTCTGTGACAAACTCACAGTGTTTACTCATTGTCTGCAGGATTAACATACCTGGGATGGGGAAAGGATAATGGCAAAAAATTAAATTTACTTCAGTTTTCTCTCTTGTAAATACACATGACAGTAGCATGCATATAGTTTTTCTATTTGACTACTAACTTTGTGTGCATCAATACACACAGTAATTTAAATATCTGTGTGGCACAGGTTACACTTGTACACAGCAGCCAGTGCTCTGTGTGTGTGTGTGCTGGATTGAGTGTCACAAATGTAAGGGTTGGAGAAACGATTGGTCTCTGTCTGTTGAGGAAACTTCTTAGGATGGGACTGTGATGGTCTGTCTGACCAGGTGTGGGGATTTCTTCTCTGGCCCACTGCTTCTGTGGACATGGGCTTCACCCCTGAAAGTGCTGTGACACTCAAGGTCAACAAAGGACCTTTGTCACCTTCAATCTTTCACCAGTGTCTCAAAACTGTCTGCCATGCTATGGTTTGGAAAACATTTTGAGAATCAGAAGAGATGGCAAACTGCATTAATTAAATACAGTAGAGTATTTTATCATATGCCAGGTTGGAAGAGACCTCAAGGATCAACCAGTCCAACCTATTACTACTATCTAGTCCAGAAGAGTTGACAGACAAGAGATTTATGTCATGGAAACTGGCACCAGACTTTGTTTTGATTAACTGTGAAACTGTCAAAAGACTGATACCACAGTGAGAAAATATAGAATGAGGTGCTGATACCTTGCTCAGGCATGCAGTTGGTTGGTAAGATTGGAACAGTATCCTCCTCTTAGGACATTACTTACATAAAAGTCAAAATAGCTTGCATAAAATATTGGCAAGACCAGAAGTATTGCTATACTGCCTAGAAAAAATTAGACATGAAAACATGGTGCCTTCCCCATGTTTTACACGTGGTTATTTTATGTCAGTTGATCATAAAGCATTTGAAGAACAAGTCGAGTGTTTACAATGCTGAGGTTTATCTGTTCAGCCTCTGACCTTCCAGCTGCTGAGTGCTTTAAACTGGGAGAGTTTCCACCTGACAGCTTCACAGAGTCTTTCAGTTGTCAAATTCTTAACTGGAGGAATGACCTCCTGTAGCAGGCTGAAAGACTCATGATAGCAAATCAATTTGGTTCTAATCTTAACTTTTTGTCACTTTAATCACTGCTGAACATGCCCATTAGGTGTGTGCTCAGCCACTCGTGCTGGCCTTGTGGAAATGGAAACCAGTACTTGTCTCAAGCTGTGTATTTTTTGCCTGCAGATGAAAGAAATGACCTGCCGTGACGTTGTTAAAGAGGTTGCAAAAATGTAAGTCTCCAACCTTCTTTTTCCAACTCCACAAATATCTGGCCTGGTGAGCTTGCTATGCTTTCAAACTGAAGCTGTTCCTTTTAAATTGGGTACCAGGTTTCACTTCTGCTATATGAGTGCTTGTGCTGGCTCTATTATCTCCTGCTATTTATATTTTTACTCTCCCTGTGAGATGGGATAGGCTACTCAGTACTAAGAAATGGCAAAGGATGTGAAAAATACAGCTTTTGACCTCATCTGCTGCTTTTTATAAGTGCAACTTGTAGCAGCAATGGATTAAAGGCTAAATTGGCTGAATATAGTCACAGGTTTTAAAATACATAAAGCAGGTGACAGATGGGGGAAGCTCCCTGGTGTCCTGATTCTGGAGAATGAGCTGTGCCCTTTGTTACCAGCTTGAACAGTGAGCTGATGCTTCAGATATTAAATAGCAGCCCAGAAAAGGAGCTGAGCTCTTTGCCTAAAAAAGACTCAAGTGCTTAGGAAAGCAGCAAAGTGTAACTCCTTGTTTAAAGATGTATATAGGGTATAGCTGGACTCATTTAAATTAAGCTTGATACCATGTGAAAAGACTGGAAATATTTTATTTGCTATTTACTTATGCAGCTTAGGACAACACATCAATGCTGGAATTGCCTGTAGTCACTAATATCCCACAAACTCTGTGAGGGTAGTGTATTTATAGGGGAAAAAAGGTACCATTCAGTGAGTCATGTACTACTGAGGGGAAAAAAAGATACCAGGAAGAGAGAAGACTTTGTGAGAGGTAGAGCATGACTTGGCCAGTAGCAAACTATCTTGAAAATACTTTGTGAATTAGTGTCTCTTCAAACAAATACAAATATCCTTTCAGGTATCTACAACACTTCATTTTCATGCACATGTTCTGTGCTTGTCACAGGTTTAATAATCCACAGCTGCAGAACTAATCTCCAGCATTTTATGGCTGTTGCTTAGCTTAGAATGTTACAAAGAAGTAATGAATTTGCTTCTGCCATTGGTGTTTATTTTGGAGTTTGTGTCTGAGGCTGTCATGGCAGCAGCTGGAGGAAAGAATTTGTGGGATTTCTGTTCCTGAAACCTAGCAAGGACCTCAAAGCAGTTCTAAACCAGCACAAATAAGGCACAGATTTTCAAATCATGGAAAGACTTGTTCTTTAATTCTGCCCCAGCTCAAAACTTAACAGCAGCTCTAATACAGTTCTGGTTTTTCAGCTCAAATTCAGCACCTTAGTAGTAGCATTTTTAGCAAGATAGAAGGATTTTAATAATTTCTTTTTTCACCCTAAAATACTATCCAGAGTTCAGAGTAATGATTTTTTTCAAGAGCTTGTAAAGGTACACTTTGGTGCTAAAGTCTTGTAACCAGCTGAACACTTAAGGCCTATAGATCAGCTTAGGCAATGATCCAGTGTAACAGTGACAAGGCTGTCAGGACATAGCAATATTTCCCTGGACACCACCATTAACTTTGTTCTTTAGATTTGTTTCACTAATACTTTTAGCAATTTGGAAGTACTCAGCATGGTGCTGAAGGTATCCTACATACCTTCCTTCCTCCACTGTCTCCAGGCTTTCTATGTTGGCTAGAAATAGCTGGTGGTTTTCAGCTTTTGACTTGTTCAGAAACAAAATAAGGAATAAAACCTCAACAAGTGAAGCCGCAGGTGGTTCTAAGTTCTACTATTGAGTGTATATCTCAACTGAGGGTTGTTTGTTCCCATGTTCTGCACTGAGGACTGAATATTGATGCAGTAAAATCAGTATCACTTTTATAATGCAATATATTCCTCCTACAGACCAAGGAGTGATTTTACTAGCCTGGATGGTACTGTCTATGCTGCAATACCACTTGTGGATTCAATTGTTTGCCATAAGCATGGGAGTCTATGTGGAGATCTATATACAGGCCAATTAGACACAAGATACTGTGGTTTTGGGATTTAGTCTGAAGTGTAAACTGAAATAAGGTTTACAGGAGAAATACAGGACACTCCTATTACAACTAACCTAGGAGAAGCAGGCAGTGACAACAGAGCCTTGGTTCTGCTGTATTTGAATCTTAAGATTTGTTCTAATTAGGATAACTGAAACCTGCATCTTAGCTGTAGTCATTTAATGTAGTTATATTAGCAATTAAGCCTGGAAAATTCCCTGATTATTTTGTGTGTGTGTACGTGGGCAGGGGAGAGCTTCTAGTAACCATAGAAAAGTATTTAAACAGGAGAAATCTGTGAGATGAAGAAAGTGTATTTAGTCTATTGATCAATCTTTATTCTAATTTGTACTTTCTCTGTTCTTTCCAGTATCTACATAGTTCATGATGAAGTAAAGGATAAAGCTTTTGAGCTGGAACTCAGCTGGGTTGGAGAAAGTAAGGCATTTCTGTCACTTCTATAAGCACTACAGAAAACTTAAAACTTTCTGTAACTGAAGTAAAACATTGCTTCTTATATTCACTCTATGTCTCTGAGTGAATTCTACTTAAGAGATCTCTCTTTATTTGCAGTAACAAATGGAAAACATGAAATCGTTCCCAAAGATATCAGGGAAGAAGCAGAAAAATATGCCAAGGTAAGGCCTGACTTAAGTGTTGTCTCAGCACTTCACTTGGTGAACAAGTCTAGAGTAGAAGGAGCTAACTGAAGGTTAGGTGCCTGTGTTGTGATGGCTGGAGAACAGGTAGTTACAATATGCATTGCTTCAGAGGTAGCTGATGTTATTCTGAAGGGAGAATGGTGAAGCTTACAGTGATCCAGGGATAATTTTTACTTTCAGAAGCTGTGTAATTCAGCAGGCTCACACAGGTGGCATGTTTCTCCTTCAAAAGTAAACTATTAACTCTCCAACAATGGTATGAGCGAGTAGGAGAGGTCCTAAGTCAAAGATAAGCAGCTGGAGAAAGATTTCCAGCACTTAACAACTTTGCACTTGCTCTGAAAGCACTGCTGGTGCTCAGTATCCCTCCTAAAGATAAGCAGCCTGCTGAATACAAGGCTTTGGACAGATTGAGAGGCTTGTAAAGCTACAGCAAAACTCATTTGTGCTTATAGGCTGAATTATAAAACTGCTGTTGAACTATTTATTTAATTAAACTTTTTCTTTCAACAGGAATCTTTGAAAGAGGAAGATGAATCAGATGATGACAATATGTAACACATTGTTACTCCAAGACAAGTTCACCTTTTCTTAACTTCCAGCAGGTTTGTTTCTAATGTATGAAGCCTGGGATGCTATTGTGTACTTGTTGGCAGAAACTGAGTGACCAACTTGCACTAATAAATTTTCCATTTTACTGTCTGTTAGCTTTTATTTCCAAAGAGTATAAGCCAGGATCATCAAAGGGCAACTGTGCTCAGTATCAAAACAGGTATTAAGAAGGAAAAATATTACCAGGCTGGTGTTGCTTCTTACTACAGCACTCTGATTTTCTGTGCCTGGCCCAAGTAATCTGCTTGGAAACCTGACAAGTCCCTTCTTTATACTGCAGAGTTTAATATAAAACTAGTACTTGGCTATTCTTTGATTAACCAATACCACAGTTTGCAGTTCATTCATAGCCACAGTCTGTGACTGCTCTTGGCAGTAGAGATGAGAACATCCCTGAGTGTAAAACAGCTACTCCAGGTTAAGGTGATGTGCACAGCCAACAACTCTGAACAGCCTGTATAAACAGAAATTTTAATCTCAAGTGTTAAGCTTAGGCTTCTATGAAGAGTAGGAGGACTTATAAAAATAGTGCTTATGTTAAGTTCTGAAGCTGGGATATCAATTAAGCAGTGTAACTGGAATCAGTGCTTGAAGAGCTAAACTCTTCAAGCAGCTTCATTCAGGTTTAGTTTCTAAAATCACTTCTGAATCAGCTTTATCAATTGTTGACCTTCCCAGGAGTTGAAAACAAGCTTTCCTGCTTGCTTTCCCCACTTTCTAAGACTATTGTATTCTAATCTCTTCAAAGTCTTGAGAGACAAGATAAACTCTTTCATTCACCACCTTATACCTCAGTTAAAATTGAAGTCTTGTACATGCAGTTAAAATTCTAATGCTCAGCTTAATTAGAAAAGTCTGTACTTTAGGTTAATCAAACTCCTCAGCTTTAGTGCTACACACCAGCCCTTAAAATAAAAGCTTTCCCTTACAAGTTCATTTTTTTTAATAGTTTTTCCTTTTGAAAAAACACCTGGACTTCTAGTCTTTTTTTTAATGGGATTACAAGATAGAGGTTCTACCCTTTTTTATGACAAGGGACAGCCAATAGAGATAGATGAGTCTGTCCTGGTACTTGGTGACTGTCTCAGCTGGAGTCAGGCTACCTGAGCTCTTGCCTCTCCAGCATAGCTTCCAAAGGCTGCTGGAGCTCTCCATCAGGCTTGTCTGAGCCAACATGAATCATGACAGTGACAGCCTCCTTCAGTGTCCTCTCCTGAGGCAACAGCATAGCCTGACACTGAGTCAGCCTTTTGTTCTGTGCTGCACTTCCCCAAACTGCATCTACTACTGAAGATTATTGCTGAGTCAGCAGTTTGAGTCATTAGTGCAGTCAGGAAACTAATCAACACTCTAAACATTAGCAGAGGGCTGATCTCTCAGTGTATATGACAGCAGAGAGTTTACTCAAGTCTCCACTTTGTCTTTATTCTATACCTAAAGTGTTGCTGACCTACTAAATAGAGGTTAAAAGCTGTCCTTGAGTGGTTACACACACCCCTCCAATCCTTGCAGCAACAGCCATTCAGAATTACAACTACACAAGTCAGGTTTCAGGTTGCTGTTCTCACTTAACCATCAGTTGTATATATTTAGATAAATTAGAAGGAAAATGTTCTACTAGGTAGAAACAGAGCCACCTACTTGCTTCTTCAAAATTTCCAAGCAGCTACTTATTAGAGAACTAAAAAGCTCCTTTGAGGAACCCTGCCCTAATTTTGGTTGCTTGCTGTGGAAAGATAAGTAGGAAAGTCCAGTGAGAAGCAATTCAAGAGTGTGGACAGCACAAGACTGCTTGAAAATGTCCAGTTGTCAGTTGAGTGTAACACTGAACTGTGAAAATGCACTGCAGGGCTAACAAATGGGTAGGGTCAGAATTTCTGAATTGGAGATCTGAGCAAGAGATATTCTTTAACAGTCTCATTTTGATTATTTCTGCCCAAAGCACGGGGAAGTTTCAGTTCTAAAGATATTAGAAAAGCCTAATTAGCCCATACAAAGCAGCACTTCTTGCTTTGGGCTCCACAAGCAACCTACTTAGTCCTGACTCTGGCCATTTATGGGAACACATAATAGAGCAGAAAGTCAAATACTGCCTTGGAATGCACAACTGCAGTTCTTGCCATACTGAAACACTCAGTTTTAATGACATATTCTGTTGCTTAAGACCCAAAGCACAGGCTTTAACAGAAAGAAAGAATGTATAGACCAAACTGCTCTCTTAAAGTCATCCCCCCAGTCAAGGAGCATTTCACAAATACACAGATCCAACAATGACATGAGTAGGCTGCACAGCAAGATGCTTCCTCTTCCTTTAAGTCTCATACATCCACTGACTGTTACTCAGCACCTGATGAATCACTACTCTGAGAGTTAACAGAACTGGATGTGTTACATTCCCTGTTACAATTATTTAGTCAGCAAGTCCACGTACAGAAGTGCTGTTCAAGAGAATTAAGAAGGGAACTATTGTGAACTGCAGGTGACAAATTAAAAAAAATGGGCTCCGGTATCTAATTTACTTACATCTACAATCTGTCCTGGTGTAATCATGGAGAATATTCAACTGGACTTGCAGAGTTAAAAGTTTAGGCTACTGCATCAGGATAATCAGTTTTCATTATCTTTATTACCTTTACATGGCCATAAAAATGACTGGTTTGGGTAATAGCTTCATTACAACCAACTAGTGCTGCTGCTGACATTATGGTAGGATTGTGCTGTTACAGGCTAACAAGAGCAGCTCACAGAAGTAACCTGTAAGTTTCCTGTGTGGCATTTACCCATAAGGGTATCTCTGAAAGAAATAAACCAGTCTGTATTTGGTGCTGACTCTCAGAAAGGAAACATTTCAACCAGTTTGTCTCATGCAGTCCTCAAGTATGCCAAGTGTCAGGTCATTTGTTACTTCCTCCTCACCACCAAAAATAGCTTGATGGCCTGAGGTTAGAAGCTGCACATGCTGGAAGTGTGACTGCCCACAGGGACACAGGACTGCTTGAGATGCTATCTGGCTCCAGAGTCCCAGTCACCACCCTTAAGGAAGGAGATCTGGAATAACCACAGATGCTGTTTTGCAAGTCTCTTCCTTAAGATAAAATTGTAACCATAGAAGGGAACACAAAGCAGTGAATTCAACAATGCATCTTAAGCATTTATCAGCTGGCAGATAATCATGACTTAAAATACTAAGTAAATAGTTTCAAGATTCTGAAGAGAAAAATAGTATTAGTTGTCATGACAATTCTGAGACTGTAATAGCACGAAAATACAGTACAGAGACTGTTCACTCCCCCTCATTTTCTTCCTTCAGCTGCATATGCCTGTAACACAAGAACAAGCTTTTCCTCCACCCACCAGTTTTTCAAGTTACACGCAGCAAGGACGTTACTTTTACTTAAGAATTGAGAGCTATTTTGGGACACCAACTGCTTGGAACTTTCCATCATAAAAGACCTCGCTACCTAGGTTTTATTATCTATTGTAGAAAACAAGTAGTAGAGGTAAGAGTGCAGAAGCACTGCTTGTCCTGCAAATCTATTCTAGTATTGAAGAACATGGGATCTCCAGCCAAGCTCAAACCAAGTCTTCTATTTCCAGATGGACTAAGCAACCAGCAGGCAGTCAGTGCTCTTTCATCTTCCCTACATTGCTATTAAAGGACTCTGAAGCAGTTGTTTAAAAATGGTTCTTCCAAGTTGCTGTGCCAACCAAAAATGGGCAACTAGAATCAAGCAGGCAGCAGTTTATAGGCCAAACACGTGCATATAATTAGATACAGGGAAAAACTGAAATCCCCATGAAAATTACCCTAAAGACACTATGAGAACTATCCTCTGAAAATACCATTTTAGGTGAAGTGGAAGGACAAGCCAAGTAAGAGTTCAGAAAGAATATGAGGTGCTTTATTGCTATATAAAGTTAGATATTATTTGGTATATGCATTGCCTGAAAATACATTCCTTAAGATTCCAATTTCAGCAGATAATAATAGGTTAAATTATAGAAAATTCACCCAGAAGCCAATATATTTCAAACACCAAAAAAAATCAACCCACCCAAGTGATGCCTAAGTCTTTGGAAGTGAAATTTATCTTGCTTGCAGGACTTTTAGAAAGGCAGGAAACCTGCTAATTTCATTATTTTGAGGAAGGACAGAGACCTATTACATGAGACTACATTAACAGGTGTCAAGAGCAGCAGAGGAAGTGCCAGATGACTTTAACAGAACCCTTCAGCTCCCATTCTAGGTGTTTCCAGAGCCTACAGAGCACACTGCATGAGAGGCTGTTTTTCCCCATATACCCTTCTATATACATCAGGAATAGAAACAAATCTGAAATGCTGTTTTGGGAGGCAGAATCAAGATGTAGCTTAATGTGTTTCCTGTCAATCAGTTGGTTTAACAAGCAGCTACTTCCCCCAGCCAAATGCTCATTTCTGTGCTCACACCAGTTTGTCCCTCCTTGTGCTGCCTGCAAGGAGGGGATCACTCCCACACTAACACAAGATCTTTCATTGATACAGGATAATTAAGCTCTCCAAAGAGACATGTACTTTGTTCTGTCAGAGTTCTGGATGTCCCACACACAGCTCACATCAGTGGTTCTGTTTACAGCTGTACTGGTGTAACTAATGGGGTGACAGACTACACAGAAGCACATCCCTGAAGGTTCAAACCTCCTGCACAGTAAAGTCTTGCAACTTAATTCACAGGCTGTGTATTACAGAGTGTTGATTGGTCAGCTAGCTCCCTGGCCACCTGAACATTAGCTCCCTGTAATAATATCCTCCAAACAATACACACAAATAAAGTGTCTTTTGAAATAGGCAACTACGTAGGAAAAACTTCAGCATTTAATTATGGACCAAACTGTACTAACAGCAGCTACAAACATTTAATTCAAAAGACTGAGGGCATTAATACTTTTTGAAAAGAACCAATACTGACCAGCTTAGGTCTTGTTAGCTGAGGCTGAAAAGTAAGGTAGCCCTAAGTGATTAAAGACAGGAAAAGCCCTAGAAAGAAAGGCCACATCAGCACTGTCTTCACATGCTCTCTTTTGCAGGAGTACTGCTCAGTGTGGTGTGTGCTGGGCTGCAGGCCACCAGTGGCACACATGCTGCTTTCTGGGGAGTAGTTCCAAGGGAAGACCATGCACCTACAGTCCCAATTCACTTGGATAGTGTTGCACCCCATTGTTTTAATCTACAACTTATCAGTGCTGACAGCTTGAGTGACACTCATGCTGGCAGGTGGACCATGTCCACCATCAGTATTAGAACCCTATTTTTTATTTCTACATGTATGGAAAGATATTTTAGTAAAAATCCAAAGGGAGCAAGCCACTTACCAGTGTCTGAAAAAGCTCGTGTGTATGAGAACATAGCTCTGAACAGCTGTATCTCCTTCTTGTACTTCTTAACATGGCTACTTCTGCAGCAAGAAGTTGGGGAGGAGGAAACCTTCCAAGATAAACTAGCAACAGGTAGTGTAAGTGAGGAAGATCCTTACTTCAGATTGACCGTAACAGATCACTCAAAACTCCTTCTGAAAAACAAGAAACCCCTGAATCTACTAACACAGGTATTGAGAAATTAATCCAACAACCCATTTCAACTCTCCAACACCAGCAGCAATCAACCTCTTAGGGATAGCACTGCACACCTATTGAGTGCACACTTACTCCCAGTCTGGTATCACAACAGGCTGAAAAATCAACCATGCTCTCGATAACTTCTATTTTCAGAAGCTTAACTTCCTTCAGAAGATTGCAGTAAGGTTCAAATACAACATGCAACCTCATTTAAATGTTAAAACTTTAAAGACTTTTCCTCCTGTTACTTTTCATAGCAATGAAATGTGTAATTGCCACTCAGAAAAACAAGTTTTTTGCATTTAAGTTATGCATGATTCAGATGAGAGGTTACTCAAGCAGTGGCATTTATAAAGCAGGATTTGACTCTGTTAGGAAGAACACAGACTACTTAGAGATTCAGGTGCAAGTTTAAGTGTTTACAACTTAAGTTTATTTCAGAATCATAAACCCTTATTTGCTCTGTAGACTGGTGACTGTATTTACACAGAAACCACTTCCCTGATCCTGTAGAAAAAACCCTCTCTTCTCATCTTTGAAGATCAAAACTTCCACAGATAAAATGTTTACATCAGCAGTAACATCTACAGCTCAGAAGCCAGGACAAAAAAGCTACGTGCTCTAGGTAATTCAGAAGCCAGTTAAAAAGTACTAAGAGTTTTAAAAATTAAACTTTACAATACCAGAACAGCTGATGCACTAACATAACCCATGGGTAAACGTGCAGAGGATACATCTCTACTACTAATTAGCAACTTGTGCCTCTCACGAAACGAGTTATTCAGAGAGGCTGAAACAGAAGGTTTGATTACTCACTAAGACAGGTAGATTTAATCCTTCGCCTTCACAGACAAAATGGTATTTTGAAAAATACATGAGGTAGTTCTCCTTCAGCAGTCACGAGAAGTAACATCACCACCAGAGCAGCAAAACTAAATTCTCATTTGACTCCAAGCATCTACTTCAAGCTTTGACTGATCACTTGATTGCAGATGATGACAACCCAGGTCCTTTGTCACATCTAAATTAAAGCTGCTGTACCAATCTTCAGCTTCTCTGTAGTACTTTTTGCCACACTGGGTGACTTCCCCAGTGTAACTGTAATAGCCTCACCATCATCACCAGTGTGACCAACCTGTAGTCCTTAGAAAGGATGTAAGAAATTGAATAATACAAGAAAAAAGAAATTTGTAATTGAATTGCGTGTCTTGCATCCCTTTGCTAGGCAACAGAAGAGGAATTAAAACCTCTATACTCAGATAATTTAACAGCCCCATGACAAAACATGCACAAACTGTCTTTAGAATCCAATCTGAAGTAAATCCTGGCAACGGGCACCCTTCTTCCATAGCTACTAAATTAGTCAACATTAACATTTGATAGAAATATGTTTGCTAGCATAATAAAAAGTTACATACCAGAAAGAATAAAAATAGTCTCTTACAACACAGCTCCGACTCTGTCCAAACACAAGATTACCAAATCAGTCTTAAAAAAAAGAGGAACATTTTAGGTTTGGAATTAAAAGGCTGCATGATGTGTGCCAGAACAGCCCCAGCCAGCTCCCAGGCTGGGAGGAGAGCAGCAGGGACAGCAGCTGAGAACGAAACCCTCTCCTCTGGCTGCGAGGCTGCTCATAACACACATCACTTAATGCATCACTGATCTCCACTCACATTTTGTAACACATGGGATGGGAGTTAAGATCTGCAGCCACAAAGCACAACAAAGTCTGGACATAGTTTATTCAGTAAAAATGGGACTACTCCTCCCTGGAGATCTCTGAAGCCACTAAGAGCTACTCAGACAAGCGGAGCACATAACATCATTTTACTACTGCTACTGGAAAAAGCAGCTACAAAGTGAATACTATTGTTAGCTGCAGAGCTGACAGAAAACCCAATTCTGAGATGTTTCCTCACACAAATATTTACAACAGAGTACATTATAAATATTTCCGTGATTATTCATATCCAGAAGAGATGCTGCACTACTGCAAAAACACCAGATTCAGACACCACTACTAAATTTTGGTGGATATAATGCACTGATTCAGGCTTCCTAAGGGTGGTAAACTTAGTGTCTTCTCCAGCAAGAACACACACAAGGAAATTATGAAAACCAGCATGCACAGTTATGTCTGAATAACTAAATATCCATTTTTCTCAATGTGGAGACAGGAATGTGCCACAGTTGGAGAAACTCTAGGTAAGCATTTAGAACTGGCAGGTGGGTTAGGGTTTTTTTTCTTTTTTCCCCTCTCACACACAAAATACGTAGGAAGGAACTTCTTGCTGATAGTTAACAGCAAAGAACAATTTTCTCCATAACTAGAAAAGGTTTGACCTTTTACTTTTATAATCCAGCTATTACTGACTGAACTTCTCTGTTGCCAACTTCACATTCATTGGGATTTTTTTCCTTTATACCCACACACTAAGTACTTCACAACTTCCTACCACACTCTTATCTGAGCAGTCTGCAATCACTTTGATAATGAAGCTTTGTGGGAAGCATACCTCTGAGCTGCATTTGTACAGAAATACAGCAGTTCCACACAGACAGAGGTTCCAAACCACAAAGCAGACACTTGCTCAGCCACCACAGGAAAAATGTTGCCTTACAGAATAGAAAAACAAGGGGCAAAAGCATTTCAAAAAGAATTAAACACTTGAGACAAAAATAAAAGCAGCTAAAAATCTGCTGAACATGTGCAAAGTCTGACACAGAATAGCAGAGTATTTAATAACATACAAAGAAGCTCAGTGTTTGATCAAGAATCGGTATTTTAATATTTCTAGAATATTATGCTTTCTAGAATATTTCTAGATATTATGTGCTTCTATATGTATCCTAAGTTTTTACCTCTGTGTAAATGCAGTATGTGACTGCTGAACAGAATTAAAACACCTTTCTTATTCCAGAAATCTCTCTTCTCATTATTTTGTCTCCTCAAGGAAGCCACATGATACATTTGGCAAATTTATTTGGCTACTTATTGTGCTATTCTTATAAAGAATACTTAAGACAAAGACATTCCTGTACTTGCCTTTTCCTATTCAGTGCCACATATATGGAAGACTTAAGGCAAAATTTCTTTGTATTCTGTAATTCATACCGAAGACATTTTAAAGTACATTATTTTTTCTAATTTCCTTACAACCATCACCTGGGCTCTAGAATTATATATGACCAAAGACCAGTGTGACACTTGGAGTGCCTCAATGCTTTTGTGTTTACCATTTTTAAATTAATAAGCCTGTGATAATTTGCATAAGCCAAGACCAAAAAATGCACATCCCCAGGTCAATCTCCTGCACTGCATCAACAAGACCTTCAGTACTAAAACGTACCAACAATACAAGTACTGCTGCTTTCAACAATAATGTTTAAAATTATTCTACCTTATAGCACAACTATTTACAGAGAGATTAGATACTAAAAGGACTTAGTGTCTCATTCTGGAGCTTCTACAGTGTTAACTGTACAAAGTTAACAGAGTGGCTGGTGAAGTGGCTCTCAAGAGGAAAGGCCACTGCTCATTTCTTTCACTCACTCCAACTGCTTCCCTATAAGGGATGGCTCTGGGGAATGGGGCACAGCTGTGAGGACCCAGGAGAGCCAAGCCGCCTTCAATCTCAGGGCTAGTTAACACTGACATACATTTAGGATGCAAAATTTCAGAATCACAGTGAGTCCTGGAGCTCATATTCCAAGGAAAATTTACTCTGAACTAAAATCAAACCCTTTCTCTGGCTTGCCAAAAGCACAGCTTTTAAATTCCATCGTACTAGACACCACCTCGGAGCTGTGTGAGAATGTTTAGGCTCTCTGTGGAGCTGCCCAGTGAGGCATTCCTAGGTGCTTTAAATACCATAAAAGAACAAGTCACCTCTCCTGATGACTGGCTCTATCTGAAGAAAGTCCTTTTGCTCACAACAGCTAGATGGGTGATGTGCCATGAACCTCCTAAGCGTGCTGGCTGTAACAGATACATCCAGGTGGACAGGATTTTTCTACTAGAAATCAGAAACAAGACTGGTTAGTTTTGTCACAAGTTATTTATTGAGTGGTACTATACTTAGTACAGAGATACAAAGCCTGCCTCATAAAAGCTCACAATCTAAGTCACGATCTGGCCGATACATTCCACAGAGAGACCAGAAGTTTACATTCAAAGTGAATTTTCCAAGTTTTGTTAACATTTGGGTTAGACTTAAGTTCTAAACAATAATTTGCTTTTCACTTTATCCACTGCATAAGGTGAAACTACAGCACAAAATCACAGTTCCCTCAGCACTAAAAGCCTCAAACCTTTATAAAATTTTTGTATATATCCTCAAGCATTTTTATATTTGCAGTCCAGATCCAAATACCAGAACTCCAGAACTACCCTTTTTACATGTTAGGCATCTCCTGCAGTTAATTCCAAACACGCCTCGTGTGCTTGATGCTTATCTTACTATAACACCACTGCTCACTGAAACCCCTAGAGAACCAGCCATTGCTTGCTGCTTTCCAAAGCATCAGATTTAATTAAAAGAAAAAACAAACCCACCAAAACCAACTTTCAAACCAGAACTTACATGGAAACTACACCTAAACTAACAACCTGTTGCTGTCAAATTATCACAATGGAACTCTTAAGTTACTGTGAGATCCCCCCACTGTTGCTTTAGATAAATCCAAGCTTTGTCTCACAGCCAAGAGTGAGCACTGTCAAAAAGATGCTCATTACTTTGTGGAAAAACAATGAATCTCCATTAAAGTCTACCGTGGAGCAATTCTGTAGAAATCAAAATGTGAAACTAATGTTAAAGATATAATTTTATTACAAGTTTCAGTTAGTAGCTCCTATTTAGTAGTGTCAAAACAAACTTCTAATACTCTTAGAGGGCCTTTGACAGGTGCAGACATCCTGCCTTGTAAGGCTGCACCTTCAGAGAGCATCCATCACGGGTATGGAAGGATTAGATCAGACAAAAACCCTCCCCATACACCCCAGGAGCACTCAACACCATCACCACCAGTCTTCCCCTGTCCTTGCTGCGTCTTCCTGCGAAGGGATGACCTCAGCCGCCTGGCAGGAGGCCAGGCAGCCATCACAGCCGCCAGCGCCATGTGCTGAAGCGACCGGGCTGCAAAACACTCACACCCCCCCCCCCCGGGCTTCACCCGAAATGCGTCACGGGCAGCAGGGGATAATTAATGGCGCCGGAGCAACGCCTTCCTCCTAGGGAAGCGCAGCCACCCGCGTCCCGCCCGCACCGGCCGAGGGCCCGGCGTGAGGGGAGCGCGGCCCGGGCGGCGCCTGCAGCCCCTACCTGCAGCCCCAGCCGGCGGCGTCTCTGCTTGGGGCGCTCGGCAGCCACCGCCGCTGGGCTCCGCGGGAAGAGCGGCTGCTGGCGGGTCCGCGCCTCACCGGAGCTCGGCTCCACGGGCTCCTCCGCGGCCTCCGGGCAGGCGGGCGGTTNGTTCCTCTTCCTGTCCCCCGGTGCTCGCCAATGGCCGCGCTCAGAGCTACATCCGGATCTAGCTCCTGCCAGTCAGCGGCGGGGGGGCGCTGACTTCACTTCAACCTCCACCAATGAGCCGGCTCTCCGAAGGAGCGCCAATCAAAAGTCCTCCTGGCGCTACCTGCGTCGATGCCTGGCCAATGACCTCTGCCGGCCGCCCTGTGGCCAATAGGGGTGCTGTCCGCGGCGCCCAATCCGGGCGGGGCAGAGCCCCCGGGGGGTCAGGCGGGGGCCAATGGGCGTGCAGGNGGGGCCAATGGGAGTTCAGGCAGGACAGATTCTGCTCAACAGCTTGTTATTGGGCTCGGCGCTGGTGATTCGGTGCGAGTCCGGGCTGGAGGGGGTGGAGCGGGGCCGCGCTCAGCCGCCGCCGCTCGCGGGGCTGTCGTCGTCTCGGAGGGGGCCGCGGCGCTGGGAGCGCGGCGGGGCCGAGCCGGGCAGCGTGGGGCTGCCCACTTCGCGACGAGTTTCCAGGTAGGAGGCGGCGAGGGCGGCGGGCGCCTCGGCAGCCGCAACTCCGCCGCCGTCCCGGGGGAGGGAGGAGGAGAAGTGGGGGGGCGCGCCGGGAGCTTCCCCTTCCCGCCCGCCCCGCAGCAACGCGTCCCTCCAGCCCGTGAGGCAACGGGGGACCCCCATCGCCGCTCACCTCACGGTGGGCACGGGGACTCCCTTCCCCGCCGAACTCCGCCCCGTGCTCCCTCCGAGCGCTCCGGCCGCCTCCCCCCTAGTCGCTGTTCCCGGGGTTGCCCCGACGGTTGTCGGCGGGGACCGCCCGCCCGCGCCGCTCTCCCTCCATCCTCAGCCCCCTCAGCCGCGCGGCGCCGATCCGCCCCCGCTGCACCCCCTTCACT
>VYZX01012710.1:42389-62093 GCA_013401335.1 Brachypteracias leptosomus
CCTTCCCTCCCTCCCTCCTTCCTTCCCTCTCTCCCTCCCTCCCGCCGGCGCTGGGCTCCCCCCGCAGCCCGGCCGCCCCCTCACGGGGAGACCCACGCTCGTACGGGTGAACCTTCAGCCGCTTCCCTTCCTCCCCCCCCTCCTCCTCCTTCTTGTTTTGCAGTATTTTCCCGTGTGCTGGCGGGGAGGAGAAGTCTTTGAGCTGGAATCCCTCAAATAACCTTTCAAGATGAAGGTAGGCGAACTCCGGAGCGGGGAGCGGCTCCCTTGGCCCCCCGCGCTGGCGATTTCGTTTTTAATCGCACATCTCGGCTGAGCAACAGGATCTCTCTCTGGCCGGGGTTTCCGTGAATCCTGGCTCTGCTCTCTGCAGCTGAGGTGGGGGTGAGCTGCAGGCTCTCGCCGCCTTGCAGCAGTAGCCGGCTGAAAATTCCCAGCGCCTTTGAGTTGTTGTCCTTTGGGCTACTGTCTTTAAATGCTTCCTGTATCAGCAGCTGCTATTGCAAGTTTGCAAAACCGCAGCTTTTGTCCCGCCTTAGCTGTTGCCGGGGTTTTTTTTTCCAGTACAAAGGCTTAACAATTGCAGTATGATTTATAAAAGAGAAAAATAAAAAACTTTTTTTTCTTGCCTTCGGAGTTGAAGAAATAATAACAATAAAAAAACCCCACAGAAAACCAATTATTTTATGTTCTGTGCTGGTTTCCTGTCTTGATAGACTTTTTCTACGGGGTAATTTTGCCCTTGTTTATCTGTTGCTCCAAGCAGAATAAAGTGAAATGTTGAGTAATAAAGTCCAGATTAAGGAAAACAGGATGAGAAATATTTCTCTCTCTTAAAATGCATAAGCAATTAAGCTTCAATAAAGGCATTTGAGGAAAGAAACATTCTAGTTAACAGCTGCTCGAAAGATTACCACAGATTTCTCTGGAGGTCTCCTTTGAGTGAGCAGGGGAAAATAATCCTATCTGTAGAATGTTATACACTTAATTTTAAGTGTTGGGATGGTGGCAGTCTCAAATGCTTTAAATAATCTGTGTCGTTGGATTGCTTATAGCAGAACAAAGTACAACTATCTTTCATGCTGCCTTTTTGAGGTTGAAATACTTTCCTTTTGTGGCTGTATAGGAATGACATGAATTAAGAGTCACTCCTATATGTTATTACCCTTTTTATAAGATGTTCCCCCTATCAGTTCAATACCCTCAAAGATATTTCTGTGAGAGTAATTAGCCTGACAGAACTAGCGGGGGAAGGATGAACATCACTAGTAAAACAAAACTTCCTGTAACTTGTTTGTTGGTTTCTTTTTCTTCTTCCTTTTAAAGAGCAGCCTGACTGCAATTCTGAGTATGGACTTTGTTTATCAGCTTAACAAGTCTAAAAGTTTAGATGCAAAATTAAATAAGTAATGATGTGGCTGTGAAAAATAAATAAGAATCACTAAACTTTGTTTTTGTTTTCTTTGTTTCTTAATAGGCAGCAGATGAGCCTGCCTACCTGACAGTGGGAACTGATGTCAGTGCCAAGTACCGTGGTGCCTTCTGTGAGGCCAAGATTAAGACAGTGAAAAGGCTTGTGAAAGTCAAGGTAGTGTGCTGGGCTTGCTGCTGGTTCTGTGTTGAAAGGGCTGTCAGAGATGATCCTAGTCCTGAAAATTAGGAGATGTCCTCATGTATGAATTTTAAAAAACACTCAAATGTTGTTTTCCAGCTGGCGAGGGACTTTTTAGGTTGTCGGGCAGTGGTAGGACTGGGGGGAATGGATAAAAACTAGAGGTGGGTAGGTTCAGATTAGACGTTAGGAAGAAGTTCTTCCCCATGAGGGTGGTGAGACAGGGAAACAGGTTGGCCAGAGAGGTGCTGGAAGCCCCATCCCTGGAAATTTTGAAGGCCAGGCTGGATGGGGCTCTGAGCAACCTGGTCTAGTGGGAGGTGTCCCTGCCCATGGCAGGGGGGTTGGAACTAGATGATCTTGAAGGTCCCTTCCAACCCTGACAATTCTATGATTCTATATTTTGGTGTTGGGTTTGGTTTGGTTTTGTGTTCATTTTGGGAGGGTGGTGGTGCATTTCTATATTTTTGGGAGGCTGCTGGAACAGGAATAAGCTTTCAGCTCATCTGTTCTTGCTCCTTCTTTCCTGATCACGCTTGTCTTCTGTTTGTGAGCACATCACTTTCACAGCAATCACTTTTGATGTCACAAGTAGAGGATTACAGCTTTACATGAGTAATAAGGAATAAGAGCAACCTCCTTGGAAGCAAAAGTTTCCTCTCGTTCCAACTGACATTCTCAGTTTTATAGCTTGGAACTGAAGAGGCAGTGACAAAATAAGTCAGCAGCAAAAAAGATGGCAATAATTAGTTTCTTAGACCAGATTTTAGAAATGTCCAGGGTAATATTTAAGTTTTGAGCATCTTGCTGCTGCTTCTACAACAGTGTGCTCTCTTTATAGCTGTGTTTCTACATATACATAGTACTGGCACAAGATACTCATTCACATTTATGGATCTTATGCCAAAACAACCCAAAAAAGAACATTATTATTTTGGTGTTATAGTACTGTTGTAGATGCTACTATGGCCAAACAAGGATAAGACATAGTTAAATAAAGGTTAATAATTCAAAGTAAATATAGAAGTTGTTCTGCTTTCTTTCATCAAAGTCTTCCCAATTCCTACTTTCTTGTCTACTGTCCAGGATGTGTAAATAAGACAATTCATACATTGAGGTCTTTTCCCCTGTTCTTGATGAGTACTTATAGACATTTGTGGTGGTCTTTGAAATCTGTGTTAATGAGGAGCTCTGTAGGAAGCAGTGTGCTGCCTTTCCTGGTCTGACATCCTTGACTTTGTGTCTGTCTCTTTGGGCTGATAGGGTATTTAGACTGTTAATAGGTGTGAGTTTCTTTTTCTCATTAGAATCATCGGCTTGATTACTCCGTGGTAAGATTTGGAAGGATATGAGGCTGCTGTGACTTGGTGGAAAGTCCTGTCACTGTATCTCCATTATAACAATTGAAGTCTTAGCAAGCTAAGCCTGATATTGTAATTAAGAACATGTAGGCACACCCCAGCACCCTTGCCAAGAGTGCAAAGAGTCTGAAAAATCCAGGAGTCCTTTCCTGAGTAGCAGGACAACCTGTATTCATCCCAGTGCTGCTATAAAATTTTAAATAAAACTTGCATAATGTACATTATTAACCTGGTTGTGTTAATACCAGCACTACTTTAGCATGTCACTGGGGTTGTATTTATAAATACGGTTGCAATCTAGATGTGTTTGGGGGATAACTGGGGTAGCCAGAAAACAGGATGTCCTTCTAGGTGGAAAAGAAGCTCCTGAAACTTCTGATTCCTGAAAACAAGTAGGAAATTTGGAATTTTTTTATTAAAACATCATAGGTGCTATAACAGACGGCAGTGAACGAGTTAATAGTGTTGTCATCTAAATATTCATCTTTTATTTTTCCAAACTGAGTCTCTACAAACTCAGAGTTTCATGTTGCATGGGTTTATGTTCACTCTCATCAGTGTTACCTTCTCAAACACAGGATTTTAAAGGAATAAGAGTAGTTTACTTATACTATAACTGATCCTTATTGTCATTACACTTGCAATGATTCACATCTTTACTATAAGAACTTTCTCTTGCTCAAGGTAGTAGAAATGGTGGTATTGTGGTCAATTCAGTGGTTTTTGATACATATTTAATAAAGAGAGCTTTTAATTTTGGCTAGAGTTAGTAGTCAGTGTGCTGTCAATAGAGTGCTACAATTGAAGTAGAGAGACAGAAAAAAACCTGCTTAATCCTGTGATCTGGAAGCTCAATTCCAGGTGTTCCAAACTCACATCAAAATGTATTTTCTTTGCCTTGGGATGCCTGATGTTTGATTTCCTCTGTTCTTTAATGATGATGTTTCAGATTAAATACTAAGTAAAACTGTCTACACCAAGTGGTTTGTGTTCAATAATGTTTATATCTATTGATAAAGATCTTATTTTCCAAATTATTCTTGTTAATAACAAGGATACAGTTGCATATGCTTTTGATGTGCTATTAAAAATAAGATCCATGTTAAAAAGTTCATTAATATCTTTCAGGTGGTCCTGAAGGGGGATAACTCAACTCAGTTAGTGCAAGATGACCAAGTGAAAGGACCTCTAAGAGT
This sequence comes from Brachypteracias leptosomus, assembly GCA_013401335.1. Taxonomy (NCBI): domain Eukaryota; kingdom Metazoa; phylum Chordata; class Aves; order Coraciiformes; family Brachypteraciidae; genus Brachypteracias; species Brachypteracias leptosomus. The sequence continues at coordinate 46,559 of VYZX01012710.1, forward strand.
ATGTATATTGCATGTGTTGGGTTTTTTTGTAATCACATAATTTATTTGTAAAACTCTAAATTTCAATGCATTTTAGGTGGGTACCTGTTCTGCAGTATTTAAATCAGCAGGAGGAGGCTCATTGCTTTGGATCAAATTGATCCTGAGTAATTAGTCTTAACTCTTGTAGCTTTTAGAGGCTGTTTATGCTTCTCCCTGTAGTGTCCTTCATAGGCAAAAAGTTTTGCAGGCATCATGATTTTTGTATCTTATCAGATACAAAACTTCTTGTAAATAATGAAACTTTGAAACTTAGGAGTAATTGAGAACTTGATTATGAAGCTAAATTTGAGCCCATTTGAAAAATAGGCTCAAACTCAATTGCTCTAACTGCTTTTTAAGATAGTTGATGTATTTTATATAAAACTATGTATTGATTTATGTTTTTATGGTGTGTAACAGTTGTCTCCTAAAATACAGGCTTGCATTATAAAACACTGAATGCCAGTAGAGATCTTCAGAGCAGATCATCTTTATCTTTTCTCTGTAGCTGCTGCAAGAAACTCTAATGCCCGTTGTAGGGTGCTACCAAAGTTCTGATAGTATGACAATGTCTAAAGTATGATAGTAGTTATTGCAGGTGTATCAGTAGTAAAGTAATAATTACTTTGAATATTTATTTCCAATTAGCCTTCTATTATTTCCTGTGATGATCTAAGTCATGCTGAAATTAGATGTTCTGAGTTTCTTACTGCTTTACTTGTATTGAGCCTTCATGCCTAAGGACCTTCATTCTTACCAGCTAAGTAACTAAATTTTGCAAAGTAACATTTAGCTAAAATTAATCTTTAAATGTATCTTGCTGGAAGAATGAATGCCTGTGTGTGTTTTTCTCCATTTTATGAGTTGGAGATTAGATGTAACCTTGAGATACTCCTTGTTTTCAGGTTGGTGCAATGGTTGAAACCAAAATGCCTGATGGATCCTTTCAGGAAGCTGTTATCAGCAAGTTGACTGATGCTAGTTGGTACACTGTAGGTGAGTAGCCACATGCTTTTATTTACACTCTGTGCTCTTTGAACAATATCTTTCTAATTATAATATAGTAATTATATCTGAGATAGATTTTTTTAAAGGAAAAGGTCTTGCTTCCTTTTTCATTGAAAATAGGATAGTTATTTGACACTGAGGGAGGCAGTTGCACAGGTAATTGCAGGCTGAACAATCAGTTTGATTTGGCACATCGTGTGTCTGGTGATGGCAGCTTCACTCACTGGAATTCAGAATAATCCTTGAGGTTTTAAGACATAAACCTTGTAATTGCACTTCTAGCTGAAAACCTGTGGTGAGTAATGACTGAGTGAAACACAAACCTTCTTTCACTATATGCAGTGTTGTCTGCAAGAAAAACATCAGTAGTATTGCTCTGCATTCTGAAATCATTCCTGTTTTGTGTAGAGTTCAGGGTTGTCTTTGGTATGAAACAGTAGAAGACACAATCTATTAATTATTTTTTCTTTTAAGAAAAGAATTGACACATCACACCTTAAAAAGAAAAGAGAAGATGTTCATTTGTAACCTGAATAACTCCTTCCTTTAAAATATTTTTCAAATAATGATTATATCTACAGCAAAATGGAAAACTACTTTACTTCATAGGCTCATGTGCTTTTCAGTTATTGAAAGAGAAACCTCCGAATACAGGGTCAGTGAAATTTCAGTGTTGAACAAGAATGCATTGCAAGATAAATTTCTTTATTTTGAATAATTAGATCTCTAGGTTTTTCTGGAACAGCTTTAACAGGAGAATGACAACACCCAGCAACATCCAAGTAATACTAGATAAGCAAATACAAACCCTCAGTATTTGAATCTGAGAACTTTGCAAACACCCATCCTTTTTTGCACAACTTTTTTTGCAGCAGTGAGCATTATATTTACTAATAGTAGCATGGAGGGAACATGCTCCTCTTAATTATCCTGTGCACACTACTCTTTGTTAGTACCTGCACATTTAAACTGTTCCTTACTCTCTGCCTTGTATACCAGATGTCTTCAGCTTTACTTCATGTTCTTCCATACTCTATTGAAGTATCTACTCTGGTAGATAGTGAAATATCTACCCTGTCACATGATGTGTCAGTTATTCTGATAAATTACCCCCTAATTTAAGATACAAAGAAGACATTTTCAGTAATCCAATGTTTCCATTGCCATAGGTGAGGTTATATTATCTTTGGTGGGACCAGGTCTCACTACAGATAATTTGGAAGGATTTATCATTTTATGATTATTATTGTTATTGTGTGCTTTAAATATAAGGCAGTTGATTTACCAGTTGATAAAGCTCTCTGTGTTTTGTATTGTTCTTCAAGATGATAAAATTGCTGTGAAATGTTAGATATAACTGTAAAATTGTAGTGTATGTCACACCAGGGAGGAAGGGCAGGATTATTTCTAAGTGGAGAAGATTTAAAATCTGCCTGCTTTAGTTCTGTGATGTAACATACTCCATGAAGAACACCAGACCTTCAACTTTACTTGACTCTGACTTAGAGATTCACTGTTCTGATACAGAGGAGATAAGAAACACAATCTTGCACTAAACATTTCGTGGTTATGAATTAGCATTTCCACTTTAAAACTCTTCTTTTAGCTTTTAAGTAGCATTTTTAGCTAATTCTCTTTGAATTTGGATCAGAGGATTTGCATCAGTAAACCAACCCTACCTCCTGTTTGAGTGATTCAAAAAGGCTTGAAACTTTTAATTGATAGAACAAACATATTTGTCTTACATTTGACAGGTGAACTTTTGTTTTGGGAGTGAGTTTTGTCTGTTATTTTTCTTTTTTTTTCCTTCTTTTTCCTTTTCTTTTTGAGCAGTGCACTTTACTTGATGAGCAGGTGATTTGAACAGTGAATACATGCTCTGCCCTCTATTAGTAGATTGTTGTTTAGATTTAAGAAGTTGTTGAGCTCTTCCCAGTAATGTAAAAGAGAAATCATGCATGACATGATTTTTACTTTATGCATTTATTAAAGTGTAGTTCCTCAGAAACCAGTGGATTTATTGTCATTTTCTTTCCCTAAAAAATATTTGTTGACAGACAGAATAGGGAAAATAAACTCATATGTTTTCCATATGCTAATGTATTAAGACTGCCAGGATTTTATAAAAAATGGGGGCTGTGTGGGGGATTTAAGTAATCTTATAGTAATTTAACATGCAGTACTGTAATATGGCACCTATTTATACCTATGGAAATACAATTGTACCACATCAGAATGGTGTTTAGATCTTATAAATGTTTTTGTGAGTTGTATGTAGTGCTGTGCTGCTTGATGTTGAAACAACAGGTAACATTGACTAAAGTAAGCAGATCCTGAGGCTTGTGTCATCAGAGAAAATGGTTATTTTACTTTTAAAGTTGAGGAAGTCTTCTGGGTTGAGTACAAGACTGTGTGAATAAACCTTATCTTTCACCTGCTGCTTCCATTGTATCTTTGTAGAAAGCTTTGGGTGGATGTTAGATGTATGTTTATGTTGCTGTGAAGCAGAGTTGAATTGATTCCTTTTTAATAGACAGTGAGCCTAGACTTGGCAGTCTCAGTGACTGATTCAGTCAAAGCTGAAGAGTTGAGAGGTGAATGGATTGAACAGCCCTCAGGTTTCTAGAATGTCTTCCTGAATGTGGTCAGGCTGGAGATGGAAAGCACAAAGGAAAGGTTGTGTGTCAGTAGTAGGTGCTTTTCCTGCAGTATCTATTGTCAGTGTTGCATAGCATCCCTTTCTCAGTGACCTAAAAGTAGACTGATATGGGCAGGGAAACTGTAATATATACAGGCAAACATTTTCAAAGCATTAAGCACAAAGGTATCTAAAAAATCCACCAAAACAAACCCTGTGTGTCCAGGGAGAGGTAATGATGTTCTCTTCTGAAATCAGGTTCTCTGCTTTAGATGGGTATCTGAGGAAGAAGAAAAGTCAGCCCAAACAACTTTATTTTGTTCAGTAAGGTGAACCAGAAGAAATGCTGTGTTGAGCTTGCTAAAGTAGGTGATTTTGCCACCAACATAATGAAAGAGCCACAATGATGATCAGTTAGTTGATATTTTAACAGTATCTCCTATTAGTAGCTTTCACATACCCAAAATAAATAAGAATTTATTTTTATTGCAGCTGCCACAGAATTGCTTTTTCCCCTATTTATCCATAATAATGTTACTGTAGCTGTTTAGTTGTATTGACATTTTCAGCTGTGATTTGGAAGACCTTTAAATTACCTTTGAAATTCAGCTTTTCAGTGTATGTAGGTGAAGAACCAAATGCTGTTTGGAGTGGAAGTTTAACAATGTCTGGGAACTGCCACTGCACGAGTCAGCTCCTCATCTGCTCAGGGGAACTGAAGTGGGGTGACAATAAGAGTGGTTTAAGTTCTCTGGACAACAAGTGGCTCAGTTGAATGTTTTAATCTTTCAGATGCAGTTATTTAAAATGAACTTATTAATTTACAAATTCTGAAGTGCTGCATTGATGTGCTGAATATATTGCTAGGTGATAATTGCATAGCATTGGAATGGTCTGTCAGATCTGCTTTCAACTCAGCCACCTTTGAATTATTGCTTCCATCCACCTGTTTCTCTGTTAGCTTGTAAAATGCTTCAGGTAGATACTGAAATAATGTCTGAAATGACTGAGAGAAAAGAAACCACAACTCAGACCACACCTTGCAAAGTTTTATAGTTGTATTTTCATCCTTTCACATTCTCTCTGGAATCTTACAAGCATTACCAGAATTTCAGAGAACAGAAGTCCTTGTATGTTCTTTAGGGAAACACTTTTGTATCACTTCTGTACAGGACTGGAAGCCACGTAATGTCTGTGTAAAAGTGAGAAACATTATTTCACTTGAGCAAGCATCTGAAGAGTTGCTGTTAGAGCAGCTTTTTTATTGCCCCATCAAAACAAAAGCATCATCTCTCGTTCAACAAAACTCAGGCCAATAATTTGTACGTGCTTAGATCTCATGAAGTGTATGGAATTTAATCATATCTACAACTTTCAACAAAAGAAAAAAAAAGATCAAATACATTGAGCTTTGTGCTTTGTATTTTGCTAGATAAAAACATGGAAAAGTTTTTCTAAAGAGAGAAAGATTATTAACTTTCAGTACTGTTCCCTTTGAAATTAGTAGGAAATAGGGAGAAAAAAACCAAATCAGTGAGAGACATTTGCAGTTTCTGGCAGGCCTTGCTGTCAACAGAAGGGCTTTATATATTGTTTAGAGTTAAAAGGAGTGTGAATCCTTGTTTTTTGAGAGTTAGGGCTTTCAGGCTTTGCCTAGTACTTCTATGTAAGAGAAGACATGGATTTTTTCCTTTGAAAAGTTATGAAACAGCAAAATATTTTAACAGGAATGTTAAAGAATTAATTTTTCTCATTCTTTTCAATGTTGCATGAGTCTGAAAAGCCAACAGAGATTTTCCTTTCTGGCTCTAGTGCAGTGCTGTACATCAACACAGCCCAACTTTGGCTGTGCTGGAAGCCAGACACCACTTCTGAGACACTTCTGTCAGCCCCATACCTCTGCTTGTGCAGCTCTCTGGCCTCACCAGAGGTTTCCTCCTCTGGTGTAGTTACTGTGGAGGTGCACAATATAAGAAAATGAACCAACAGTGGTGTCCCAGGTCTTCCAGGAACAGGGTTACTAATAGGAGCTACTTACAGTCACATTTTCCTATTTTCTAAAACAAGTTTTCCTCTTATGCTTTGTAGAGACCTGTGCTAACAGGAAAAATTGACTTGGTTCTGGCTCTACTACAACTTTAAGCTCCTTACATGTCAGCCCTGTGTGAGGGTTGATAAAAGCTGTGGGTGCCACCACAGTCAGTTGATTTCATCCATAGCAGAGGCTTCTTGGTTTGTCTTTTTATAACTTGAACAGCACACGTTGTGTATGTGCAAGGCACTGGTCACGTTTGAGTGGCTGGTTTGACCAGTTCTGCCCAGCATCCTGTTGAGTTCCACATCCCAGCAGCATCACTTCATCTTTGGGCTGTGCATGTGTCATCCAGGAATCCAAACCCACAAGTGTGGCAGGGGAATTGTCCAGTTGTCCCCACTTTGCTGGTGCTCTTTACCACCTTGACCCACCATAAATTGGTTCTTTTTATCTTTTAGATATTACCTGGGAGGATTTTGAGGAAACTCAGTGATTGCCTGGAGTCCTTCCATGGGACAAATCAACTGGATAGAGCCTTTGGTTATTAAAACACCTTTGTTACAATGTGGACTGAGCATTTAAAAATAGAATTAGAAGTTGTATACACGCAATGCTGTAGGGAAAGCAAGGAGGTAGAGGTTTTTTTGCTCTAATCTCATTATATGCAACAGTAAGATTACTCAACATCTCAAAAAAAGCAGTTTCAGACAATAAGTTTTTGTTTGTGAGGTGATAGTCTTCTAGGAGTAGACTTAGAAGGTCACACTTCTGTATTTTCAGTGATGTTTCATATACATCGTGGTAGAGGAACTGAAGCTCATTTAAAAGGATTGTTTTCTGGTTTAAATGGAGTTCTGTAGTCTCTCCAGGAGCACAATACCCTGCACTGTCCTGCTCCCAAGCCCTCTTACAGCAGTGAATTGAGAGTTAGCACAGTCCTTCTCTACAAGATCATTCAACAAGTGTTGCATGACTCTTGGTACTTTCTATATTATTCCCACAGCTGAAAACCCCCAAAATCTGCAAAACTTGCACATGTTCATCTAGATATTCATAGATGGCATCTCTGGTAGCTCACAAACTGCTGCTTTGTCAGGCAGCCAGTGAAAATATCCAAGTGTGCATAGTGAGATCAGAGCAGTTTTTACTTCTTGATGTGTACTTTCGTTGTCTTGATAGATATAAAAGTTCCTGAATGGGATGGGGAATGAGAAAAAAGATGTTTCCTTGCTGAGCAACACAGAATCTCACCTCCTTTGGGCAGCAGCAGTTGGATTTGAAGTTAGGAAGTAGCCTGGAGGGTTGTTTTCCTTATTTGCTTGTCTGTGACAGGACTGCCTTGTTCTGGTAACACTGATTGCTCTGAGATTCAGTAATGTCCTCACTGTTATGAGGATGTAATCACTAGTGTCCTGCTGTGTTCTGCTTTTTCTTTCTCTCTTTTATTTTTAATCTTAGGGATATTTATAAACAAGATGTAGTTAAACTCATCTGTGGTATTTTGTGGCAAGTTTCTTCACAGTTCCAACAAATTTTGATAAGCTGACTTGTTAATATTTCTTATATAAATAAATGAGAAGTGATGTTGAGAGGGTGTTTGTGTGAGGACAGGATTTTTATTATTTTTTTTTTTAATGGCATATGCAGGCCTGGGAATGGAAGATCATCAACAGTGAGTTGCAAGTTGCAGTTTAGTGCACTTCTGAGATACTGAACTTTATTTTTTTCTAACTTTTGGCAAGTTTTGCATGGAGTCCTGGTGGGAAGCTTTATTTTTCTGTCATAGCTTTGACTTGCCTAGCCTTCTACAAACAGGAAAAAAATCAATTCTCTTTCTTTCCTATAATTATTGACAGGGTTGGGATGCAGCACAATTGGGAAAATTCCCATTTTCTCTTTGCTGTTTAAATACCCTCAGTGTGGAGCACATTGAACTCCATTCTTCAGGCTAGAACAAGCATCATAACAGAGGCTGTTCCTCCAGGTTGTGCTGCTTAGTCATCTTTTTTCCCCTTCTGTCAGTGATCATCAGTAAGCAACATATTTGGAAGCAAGGCCTCTGACAGCAGACACGTTGCTTTTTCTTCCTGTCCTTCCTCCTTTGTTATATTGACTTTTAAGCAGGGGATGTGGGCTCCTGGCTGGTACGTATCGTTCTCTTTCCACAAGTATGTGCTGAAGTGGTCAGCTGGTACACTCTGTTTCCCAAAACAAGTACATGCCCACTACAAGATTAAGCAAGGGTGGCACTTAAAGGACTTCTGCTTTTCATGTTTCTTTGGAAGGAGAGGCTGGTGAGTTCCTCTTCTAAGATAAATATTGTGGCACCATAAACAAATCTTTTGACTACGTTACATGTGTACAGGGAGATATCTCCTTGTCTGCTGGTCCCATTTCCTTCCCTCTAACACAACTGATACTGGCCAGTGAATTCTTTCTTACAGAATACAACCTCTGGAATTTCTGCTGATGGAGAGTTTGGAGTTGTATCAATAACCTATTTACAGAATGATTAATTAATGCAAGTTATTCAACATTCAATTAATTTGCCTGTTTGTTAGTGCCAGGCATTTGGGCTGGAGTTAAAAAGTCTTCTGGGTGAAGTTAAAAAGAGGAATGAGTTTGCAGCTTACAGTGTATTAAGTTCTTTGACATGACTGCTGTCATAGTACCAAAAGTATAGCATAGCCAAAAATGTGCATCTGCCCTACTGCTAATATTTATTAAACCCTTAATAAATGATACTGCACATTAAAAAGACATTCTCTTAAAGCCTCTAGGACTAGCAATAAAAATTCATGGGTAGGGTGGGAGTAAGGTGAACAGTACTTTGAAGGAGACTTTCTAAAAGTGAGGTGGAAACCTCAAGGCCTACTTGGTGTGTATTTGTGAAGGTGCTTAGGCTGTTGATCTATGTTTCTGATGACCCTTCCAGTGAGGCCCCAACAAGCATTTTCCCTAGAAGAGAAGCATGTTCAGAGTAGCTACAATCCCAAAATATTTCATGCATCATGGTTAATTGGAGAGACTTCTTACTTGTCACCACTTTAGTACTTCAAATAATTGGTATTTTTATATGAAAAAATGATCCTATCCTTTCTCCATTGACACTTTATAAAGTGCTCACTGAGTTAGTGAAGGAAATCTTTCCTTTCGTGCTGTTGTTACAAACTTTGTTGTTCTGCAGAGATGTTTTGCTCTAAGTTGTGCAGCTCTTCTGTCAGTTGCAGGTGCTCTTGCAGGTGTCCACAACATAAACAGTTGTAGGATGAGCAGACGATTTCTTATATATCTAAAAACTCTTATGTGGCCAAAGTTCAAGTTTATCCTTGAAGCAATTAAATAACCTATTTAAAGAATGATTAATTAATGCAAGATATTCAATATTAATTTCAAAACCATTGAAATATCAAAACCGTTGGTGCCTTCTGTTTCTGCCCCTCATGGTCTTTCTACCTCTGCTCCTACTGGTCCCCATCAAGACAGAAAATTAAATGTAACCATCACTTTTCTGTTAATCATTTCAAAAGGCCAAGTCTTTGTAAGTAATGTTAGTGCTATGTCATTTTATGCTATAAAAAATGGCTTTTTGTTACTGAGAATTCCATTGCAATTGTCTAAAAGTGTTTTCTGTACCGAGCAGACGATGGCTGTAGGGAAAACCACACAGACTTGAGAAGCATTTTCTGCTTTTGGGTGTGTATATATGTATTTACATACATTGATACGAGATGCTCAGGGATTAGATATGTTGATTTTGTCCATTCTTTTGACTTGGATGAGAGGTGAGGTGGAGAGAAACTTCAGTCCTGGAAGAAAATGACTGAGGTAAAATGGAACGTACTGGATTTGATTTCTCTGTAGGAATCATACACTCTAATTACACTTTGCTGAGCATTTCCTCTTCCCCAGGCAGGGCACTCACATTTCTGCTAAACTTTCCTACACTTTCATTTGATGATTATGCCATGATGGTTGAGGTCTGAGAATTTGTGCTTCTCCACCTTCCTTTCCTGAAGTTGTGTGATAACTGCCTCTTGTATGAAAGAAAGTTCCCTATCCATTTGGAAAGAGGGGGTTTCCTTTTAGGGGCACAAGAGGGGGTTCAAAAGGGGCTTGTTTGTTTTCTTTTTTTGTAATTTACCTGTTCTAGGTCTGGAAAATGTAGAGAGGCCAAGCATTTTTCCCTATATGACAAGGGACAAGCAGCTTTTGTAGTGCAGGCCAGTTCTGTACCTTCAACTAGAGAAAAGGAAGAGAAATGGTGGGAAAAGGTTTGTAGGAAGGGGGCTGCTTCTGAGGGATGGGGTGGACTTGTCTTCATTCAGATGTGGAATTGGGAACAGGACTGAAAGCACGGCTGCCAAACTCTGAAAGCAGATCCACACTTTCATTGTCTCTGGGTCTGAGGGCTGAATAGGAAAACTTAATTATTCAGTGTTAATTATTTCATCTTCCATATTGTTTTGTCCATGGAAGTGAAATATAAATTTATGAAGTTGACACTTCTGCAATTGCAGTTACACTTTGCAATCTATAATTGCCTCATATTGGTTGAGAATATCTAATTATGTGACTTTCACAGTTCTAAGTTGCATGGTTTTTGTACTTGAGGAAAGCTGGATATCTCACACTGTTCTTAATTGTCATAATTTCTTTATGTGCTCTCATTTAAGTAAATTTAGTGTGTTTTATGATGATTTTTTACTTAGCACTCAGTATTTATTAGATTTTATCTTTTAGGGATGAAAAAATGTTATATGTCATCTGGTTTATGAATGGTTTATGAATGATTTCTTCCTCTACTGTACTAGTTTTAATTAACAGAGCTTCCAAACTTGGAGATGAACTTAAAAAAAGGATTTATTTTTTTTTCTTTTTAATTTACTCTCAAATACCAGGTTCTGTTTGCTTTTTTTCTATAAAGTTGAGAACCTTGAAAACCAAGCTTTTTCCTGCCATTTCTCTCCCTTTTCTCTAGTTGAAGGTACAGAACTGGCCTGTTCTACAAAAGCTTTGCCAACCACCAGCCATTTATCCCCTAACGTGATTATTTGTGAAAAATTAGTTCTTTGACTTCAGCTCTGAGTGTGTTTGGCAAAGAGTAATGGTGGTAATCTGCTGTCAAGAGTCTTCAGAGCAGTGAGAAATGGCACGTGCTCTGGGGTGCACAGCATATTAAAAAAAAGCAAGCCCCTAACCACCCTAAAACTTAAAAATATACCAAATAAATAGCTATCAAAGTGAGCTGATGAGTGACACATTTATTAAGACAATCCAATAGTGGAGCTTAGCACAGCAGTGTCTGCTCTGAGGATGGAGGAAACTTAAAGCTTATCTTATCAAGCTTGATGAAATTGGTATTCATACCTTTTTATAGGTTATTATTACAGTCTGTGGTTTTAATCTAAGATTGTGAGAATGTGACTGTTCTGTTTAGTTACTTGACAAATAAAATAAGTGCTTTTCTTGCTGCCACCAGTCTGCTTTTGCTAGCAATACTCATGATATTCATGCTAGCTCAAGAGATTTTTTTTAAATCAGAAGTATGCCAAAATTATCACAAAGATACACACAGCACTTGAAACCTTTGTTTCTTCTCTGCAAAGTTCACTAGTGGACAAAGCACATTTCAAGCCATTTAAACACAGGGTTCTGCACTTTGACCCCATACAAATAAACTTTTACCCTCCTGGAATGCCAGGCTCTGCTCTTGGGAAAGGGCCCCTTCCCATGGCTCACACTCTGGGATTGGAACCAGTGGAGGGGGGGAACTAATAACTTTTCCCTCTTCTCTTCCAATTTTCATGGAGAGGTTTTATTTAAACTGACTGAAGAGATCTTTCTCAGGCAGAGCCTGCAGGAGCCTCAGAGAATTCTAGTCTCCTTCAATTGTGTGATGGATGGAAATGAGGGAACTTCTTTTCACCTTTATTAGTTTTAAGAGAACAGGATGCCTACTAAGTATTCTTTATAAGTTGGTCTGAGTTACAGTTTCAAGCTTCCAGTATTCTCAGTCTCCAGATAGTGTAGCAAAAACTGTCACACTCTTGGTTTTCTTTCCATTCATCTGCTTTTTTGTGGTGGTGGTTGTAGCAAGAGGGAGGATTAAAAGGTAGCATAAATAATGAATAAAAGGATAGGGTGGAAAAAAAAAGAAAACCCAAACAAACCTCTAAGATTTCAGATAATAGTAAGTGGTGTGCAGCCAGGAGCTATGGTTTGAAATGTACAGTGTAGTGATAAGGATGTCTAAATTAGAGACTGTTGCATCCCAGTCTTACTTTATACTGGCTTGAATCTCTGTGTGAAAATGTTATCTGTTCTTAGACTGGATCTTAAGTACCACCCTCATTTTGCTTGTGAACTAAGGAATCATTTAAATGGAGGTCTTGAAAGTCATGTTGTAGAGACTTCTCTAGATTGTGAGGTAAACAGCAGGCTTGTTTTGTCAGCTTGGGAAAGAGATCTGCTCATCTCATGTTTTCTTGGCTTCACACTAGTTTTTGATGACGGTGATGAAAGGACCTTGAGAAGAACTTCATTATGCTTGAAGGGAGAAAGGCACTTCGCAGAGAGTGAGGTAAGGCAGTGGTGGGCATGCAAGGGGAAACCAAGTAGAATCATAGAGTGGTTTGGGCTGGAAGGGACCTCCAAAGCTCATCTACTCCAGCCCTCCTACAAGAAGCAGGGACATCTCTACCTAGGTCATGTTGCTCAGAGCCCCATCAAGCCTGACCTTGAATGTCTCCAGAGATGGGGCCTCCACCACCTCTCTGGGAAACCAGTTCCAGTGATCAACCAACCTCATATTAAAGAACTTTTTTCTAATATCCAACCTAAATCTACCCTTTTCTAGCTTAAACCCATTACCCCTCATCCTGTTGCTACAAACCCTTGTGAACAGATCTTCCCCTGCATTCTTATAGGCCCCTTTCAGGTATTGGAAAGTCAAGTAGTTAACTTATATTTTTTCTATAATAGAAAGAAATTGCAAACTAATTTTATTTCATCTTTTTCCACGTAGACACTCGATCAACTGCCACTAACCAACCCAGAGCACTTTGGAACTCCAGTTATTGGGAAGAAATCTAATAGAGGAAGAAGATCTTCGCTTCCTGTGTGAGTTTTGAACGTGCTCTGGGGCTCTCCTTTCCTTTGCCACAACTCCAGCAGTGCCATTGAAGCTGTGATGGTCTGAGTGCTCTGTCATGTGGGTTGTGTGCACAGCTTGTGGACTGGAGTAATTCAGTTCACTCAGATGTGTCCATATGCCAGCAGGATTATGGAATTGATGGGGTTTTGCTTGTAGTAGCCTTAAGAATGTTTATGCTTCTTTCATATAATAGGAGCTCCCGTATCAGGAAATGTAGAGGTTTTAACCTCAGTTATACTGCATTATTTTAAATTTCTGGGTTAGAGACCATTTCTCTTTGTTTCATGTCTGTGAACAATCAAACCCTGATTCATGCCTCCAATTCCAGCACGATGCTGTTGTAAAATACTGCTACTTGGAAAGAATTTCTGCAAAATTCCTCTTACTGAGTAAGTGCACTTAATATTTAAGTGTGTTGCAAGCAATTTCAGCTCTTAAAATTCTAATTCTGGGTTTGAAGCTTTGCAGAACAAGGAGAAAGATTGGTTGTAAGCTGTATTTGCTTTCAGATACAAGCTTCAGACAAGAACTTTAACATACTGTGTGTTTTACTAATCCAGTACTGAAGATGAAAAGGAAGAGGAAAGCAGTGAAGAAGAGGATGAAGATAAAAGGCGTCTCAATGATGAATTGCTTGGCAAGGTTGTGAGTGTGACTTGGAATTCTGAGAAGGCAGACTGGTTTCCAGCTTTGGTAAGTCACTTAAAACATACACAGCCCTAGTGTCACACTTCTAGACTTACCTTTAGCATGACTATAATTAATAGAATTAATTGAATTACTATTTTAGAATTGCTTACTACTAGAATTACTTTTAGACAAGAGTGTCATCTGACTGGTGATGTTCAAACAGTGGTTTTCCTCCATAGGATGGTTTGTAAACTTCACAACTTTAACAGTGAAGTTGCAAATATAGTCAGGCTAAACCCTGCTGCCCATGTTTGCTACAAATACAGATTTTCTACAGTTTCCAGGAAGAGCAGGAAAGCAAAGACTAACATTTATGTATATGTTACAGCTTTATGGCTTAAGCCTTTCAAAATGATAGGCATGTAATGATATTTTTCTTCTGGAAATAAGATATGTTAGGGCCTGCACTCAGGGGCAATTTAAGAGCAACTAGATTTATGGATTTTAATTGCAGTGGAAGAATTTAATTTTTTTTATATATACAATGATTGTCTTTTTCCTTAGTCTTTCAATTTTATTAAATATGAGTTCTTTTCATGCTGGCATTTGCATGAATGGCCAGTTATTCTAGCAGCCATGTTGTTGTTGTTTTATTTTGACCATCAGTATAGGATACACCTGGTTTTTGTTATTGCTGGTAATAAAATGTATATATAAAAAAAATATATATTAAATAAATTCAAGTACAAGCAGACTTGCACTGTAGAGGTAGATCAGATTCTTTTTACATGGAAAAAAGTTTACGGATAAAAGTACATGAAGAAAAGTTTACTTACTAGAAGTTTCTTTACTAAAGAAAGCTACTTTTTTGGTATTTTTGGACAAGCTCAATACACATCATCTGTCAGAGATGTGTTTGGTTTTGTTTTTTACATTATTTGGAGCATTAAACATGCTTGTTTCACTAATTTTTGCAGTTTTTATTTACTTATTTTTATATTCTGTAGTCCTTTATTTTGAGTCTTCAGGGTCAGCTGGAATGAGCTCAGCTGTTACAGTCTTCTCACTTAGTTTAAGATTTTATTTCCCTGCACGAACCCAGGATCACCAGGTAACTCCCTGCACAGACCAGCTGTCTTCCCTTCCTTGAAAGAACCTTGTGGTATCATGTATGGGGAATAATTGACACTGACTTACCCAGCTGTGTGTATCTCAGTTTAAAATGAGAAATCTGCTGTTGTTGGACACGCTCTGATTGTTGCACGTCCCTTTACTAATGACAGATTTTAATTTAACATGGTTCTAACTAGGGCATTAAGTCCCCCAAGGCCATGTACCTGTTCTCTTCTCTGCTACCTGAGAAACAGGAATGTCTTATCTTGATTTTGGGGCTAAAACTTCTGACTCATCTGAAAGGGGTGGCACAGCCTCCACTGAGTCCTGGGAGATCCAGAAATTCACCTGTATTGGACATTTTCTGTCTTATATTTTGCTCTAGATTATATACAACTTGTTCTGTTTGTGGCAATACAAATACTGCAAGTGCATTTTTATCACCTTTTTAGACTTAAGAGATGATACTGCTGGATTCCACACTAGCTTAAATTGTCTACACCTCAAAAAAATTACTACTTGCCAGTTTGAATGCCAAAGATCAGACACTGGTATAAAATAAGTGGGTCTATGACTTTTAAAATAGATGATTTAAACTGGTTTTGTATAAACAAGAGGAAAAAAAAAGCAGAGTGAATAAACAGAATTTCATGATGTCACCTCAGTTGAGTAGTTTTGAGTTTACAAATGAAATTGCAAACTTTTCTGGCTTGTACATAACAAGTAAATAGTACATAAAGTTAATAGTTTAATAATAGTTAATAGTTTGAGGTAGACTGCTCCTTGAAATTTCTCATAGTTTGCTGTAGTGATATAAATGGGAGCAGGTTTCTTTTCTCAGAACTGAAAATTATAGCAGAAGAAAGAGGAAAAGAGCTGTTTTCCTGCTGTCCATCTTTCCTTTCAGGATCAGCTTTTTTTTTTTTTCTCTCTC
>VYZX01012710.1:62150-127867 GCA_013401335.1 Brachypteracias leptosomus
CCAGCTGCAATGATGACATCACAGTGAAGAAGGACCAGTGTCTAGTTCGATCCTTTGCAGATTCCAAATTGTAAGTCAGAGCTTACCTGCCTTAAATGTACATAGGAGGGAAATGCAAAACTGATTATGTGTTGCTTCAGAAGACTCTATTTCTTCCATGAGGAAAGGGTGCAGTTTTGTGTGGTGTTGGTTGTACACGTTTGTCATTCATAGTCCATTTCCAAATAACTCCTGTGCTCGCTCGCCCTCATTACATTGTGTGTTCAGACAGTGTTCATTGCATTAGTAAATTTTTGGTGTTTTTTCACATTAAAGAAAATCAATAATATTAAAAAAAACCCCAGGAATCAAGTGTTGACCACCTGTTCTTTGAAGTGTGAGTTTTAGTTTTAATTATTTTCCTTAATGTCTTTAATTATTACATCTTTAAGGGTGTCTGTTGTAGTAGTTTGGCTATCTGATTGACTCATTACCTCCAGTGCCCATTGCTCTTAAAAGAGCAAATAAATTCTTAGGAGAAGTGTTTAATCTACTTCTTTTTAATAAAAAAGTGAATGTAGAGTGACTGTTTAATTAAATTTTCTACAGAATCTGAAGCAAGATTCCTGTGAAAAGAAAGAAAGGTCCTCTTTGTCCATCCCACCCCCTAAAAAGAGGGGGGGGAGGTGGGGATGGAGAGATGCATGTCTTACTTAAGGAATAATAGATTCAGAAGAGCATGAAGTCTGGTTTTCAAAGCTGTTTCCCTTTATTTCTCTTCATCCTTACTTCTAATGCCTCTGTCTCAACATATAACTAAAACCTTCTTTGCTGGAGGCTGGCTGTCACCCCTCTTCCTTTCTTTCAAAGTGAATAATTTGTGATCTTTAATAGCCTTGATTTTGAGTAGGTGTGAGCACTTGAGTATGGAAACATATTTGAAGAAGTTGAAGACTTGATTAATTTTGGCCTCTTAATGTACATATGTATCATCAGCCTTCTAGATAAGTCTGGTTCTTTATGTACTGGAGGTAGGAACCTACTGCAGAAACAGGCAGACTTGCTCTGCTTTACTTTTTCCCCCCCTCAAAGTCTTATGGCTTTAACTTCAGAAAATGGTGGCCTCCAATTCCTGAGGTTTTACTCCAGTTTTTCTGAAATAATGAAAGAAGAAAAAAAATCTTATTATAGTACCTCACTTGTAAAGCTTTCCTTGCAGGTTGGTTACCATTTCCATTGTAGTAATTGAGTAACTAAATATTCAGTCTAACTTTAGAACACTTCTGTAATGTAAAGATGAAAATAAAAATCAATTATTTATCAATGCATACAAGTGAATTTGACTTCACTGTTGTTCTATGCTACTAGAAATGCATTTTGAAAATAGAGAGAGGGTTTGTTCCTTCCATCTCAGCTGGATTTTGGGTAGCAACTGCTGATTGATGTGAATGTTTTCAGTTTAGAAAGTATTTTTGCCTACGTATTTTTACCTTTGCAAATTTGTATGTGTAAAACATTTGTAAAGCTTCTTTATTTTAAACTCTTAATTATTTAATTACAAGCTCTCTTTTACTGTCTGAATTTCAATGAAAGATTGGAAACTTGCTCTGGGTTTGAATCCTGTAGTAGGACCTACAATAACAATTGGCTTATGCATTTTAATTTTTAGAAAGGACCTTGAAAGTGAATGATAAATCTTGAAAATGTTAGAAATTGCTGTTTTTCCAAGTTAAATGCTTGCTTTACTGTGATTCAAAAGAAATAACAGAACCTTACTCTTTTTCAGCTACTCAATAGCAAGAAAAGACATTAAAGAACTGGATGTTCAAAACTTACCAAAATCTGAGTCCTCTCCTAAAAAAGGTAAGTTAGAATAAATTCTAGATGCTTTAAAAAAGTAATCTCATGCAATAGCACTTTTTGCAGATAAGTGGTGGCCTGTTGATTTCGGATAAATGCTCTTGGACGTTTTGCAGACAATTTTAAAAGTGAAAAATTAGACAAACTTTGGATATAGCTGCCTTATTTTTAAAATAACACCAAATAGAAGTCTTGTTTACTTGATTATTTTTTTTCCCCCCATCTTTTAGTCTGCTCCAAATTTGTGGAAAGTGAATAGAATATTTTCAAGGTGTATTTGAAATGTCATTTAGCAATGGAATATATAGTTATCTTTTCTAACACCAAAGTTTTGTGCTACTGCTCAAAACACTTTGAGTTTACATTGAAAATACCCAGACAGCAAGGTGTAAACTTTATTAGAACAGCCCGACTGTGATTAATGTTGGATTTAAAAGTGTAATTACAGAACTTGATTTCTGGATGGCTGAATGGTTATAGAATCACAGAATGGTTTGGGTTGGAAAGGACCTTAAAGATCATCTAGTTTCAACCCCCTGCCATGGGCAGGGACACCTCCCACTAGAGCAGGTTACTCAAAGCCCCATCCATGATGTGACTACAATAATCCATGTTTTTAGTGAGCTTGTAAAAGGCCAGATTCTCATTTTAATGTAAATTATTTCAAAACTTTTAGTGTTGTTTGTCCCAGTCAGGCCTTAAACCACAAAATTTAAGGAGAGAGATTTAAAATATATAATAAGACAAAACAAAACCAAACAACAAAACCCCCACTCAATAACAGTTCTCTGGTTTGAGTGAAGATGTGGAACAGCTCCTTAGGTAGAGATTTAATGTGATAGAAATGGTGAGGTGGTTTTGATTGATTCATATTGATTTTTTGATTGATTCGTATTGAAGTGGTTTTGATTGATTCATGTAATTCTTAATGATTCCTCTTATACTTTCTTCTTAGGAACTAGTTCACAGAACAAGAACTTTAGGACAGCCAGAAAATGATGTTTAAGATAAATTGAAGGGATGGGGTTTTTTTTTCATACAGATCATAATTGGGTTGTGACATTCACTGCCGTGAAGGAATGTTGTGGAACCAAAGGTTCTCATGGTTTCAAAAAAGAGTTTAAATAGGTTTCTGAAGGTTGCTCTGTCAGCAGCTAACAAAAACTGCTGCCTTTTCTCCAGCAGCACTGAACTGTTCATAGCAGTATGTCCCTCTTTTGGATATTCTTCTGATTCACCTTTATTAAAGTCTTTTCTTGTGTCTGGGGGGTATGTTTTGGGCTTATCTGGGTTTGTTCTGTGTTGTGGTTTTCCCCCTTGGAGCACCTCTTCAGGGAAAAGAATTTGAGGTATTCCCATTGTATGAGCCTGACTTCTCCCTGTCCCATCACTCCCCTGTTCACTAGTGTGCTTTTCCTCTTCCAAACCTTAATATAACAACTCCTTAGGCAACATTTACTTTTTATTTGGCAATCTAAACTTTAAGAAATGAAGATAAATTGAAAAGAGCAAAGTCGTGGTGCTTGATCTGACTGTGATGGGTTTTTGAAAGGGCTTTATTACAGTATTTCTCTTTCACACAGAAACAAATCAGTTCACAGTTGCACAGGATATATGTGTATACGTGTAGGTGCCTGCCTTAGTACTGCTCATATCTGCAGGTGTAAATCTCAGTTGCATTCTTGGGCCCTTATGCCCACAAAACTCTTGGATGCTGTGTAGGGTGGGTGTTCTCAACTCTAAACTCCCTGAGTTGCTGATAATTAGTTCCTAAAATTTTACAGTCTTGAGATGTAAAGTGTCTGACTGAGTGTTTAGAGGTGTAAAGTGTCTATTTTATTGCTTAATTCCATTTCTGGTTTAAGTTGGCACTGGGATTATTCATTAGGAAATGAAAAATGGTTTGTGGATGAGGTAAAACCAGAGCCCTTTCTCCTGTAGGGCTACAGGAGGCCAGCACCTTTCTCAGCACAAAGAGTGTTCCTCGGAACTGGAAGATGGACATCAGTGAAATTCTGGAGTCCTCTAGCAGTGATGAAGAAGATGGAGCTGCTGCAGAAACTGATGAAGAGGAAGAAAAGAGGGAAGAGAAAACGGAAGAAGTGGTGGTGAGTTTGGACAATTTCAGTCAGTCTTCAAAGATAGTGGAATAACTTGAGGATCCTTCACTTTCCAACATCTTACTCTCAGACGTAGCTTACTCGCTTTGACATCTTCTCAGGTGTCTTCACATTCCCTTTGCTGCAGATGTCCCTGTTGGGGTTTGTGAGCAGGGGCAGATTGCAGAAATTGGAGATAAATCTTAGAAATTAAGAATTCAAAGTATAGAAGAGTGATAGAAAGAATCTGGGTGAAAAGGAGAGATGGGAACAATGGATGCTGAGCCCAATAGTAGTAATCCAACCTTAAATGAAAGTAACTTTGTCTTTTCTTTTGTACTTTACATGTAGCTTATATAAAAAGTAGCTTGTTTCTGAAAGCAGTAGTTTGATTACAAAAAAAAGACAAACTTAAAGCAAAAGCAGGAGGCTGACTGAAAGTGTGAGCCTAAGACTCATGGTGCCTGAGGTGTTATTTAAGAGCAGTAGAGGAGCTACCTTTGAGGTTTATCTGAACACCAGGTCTGGAATTGTAGGATCCTATGCTACAACGTGTTTTGTGAGGAGCAGCTGAGGGACCTGGGGTTGTTTAGCCTGTGGACAAGGAGGCTCAAGGGAGACCTTCTTGCTCTTACAACTCCCTGAAAGGAGGTTGTAGTGAGGTGAGGTTGGGCTCTTCTCCCAAGGAACAAGTGATGGGACAAGAGGAACCAGCCTCAAGTTGTGCCATGAGAGGTTTAGATTGGACATTAGGAAAAATGTCTTTCCCAGAGGGTTGTGAAGGCCTGTCCCAGGCTGCCCAGGACAGTGGTGGAATCCCTGAAGGGGTTTCCAAGCCATGTAGATGTGGTGCTGAGGGCCATGGTTTAGTGGTGCTCTGGCAGTGCTGGGTTAACAGTTAGACTTGATCTTTCGACCAGAATGATTCTATGATGGACTTTCTGTCTCATTGACAGCAAAATATTTTCCTGCATTGCAATACTTGGGGTAGCTCCTCCTCCACAAAGTTACCCAGTTTCTTCATGTCATCAAAACCACATTGACAGAATTTCCTTTTATTTCTGATACCTGCTTATACCCCCACTGCTGTATTTAGAAGCTGGGGGTGGGGAGCGCTCGGTTGTGGGGTGTGTTTGGTGATGGGTGGGTGACTGTTGGTGGGTTGGATGGCTTGGTGGGTTAGGTGGGTGGTTGCTGGGTTGGGTGGTTGTTGGTGGGTTAGGTGGGCTGGGGGGGGTGGTTGGTTTTTCTCCTCGCCGCGATTTCCACCATCGGCTCCGAAACATTCCTTTAGCTGCAAGACTCGGGTGAAGATCTCCCGAGGAAGGTCACACTCATTCCCCTGGCAGCCTGTGGTGGTTGTCCCCCCCTCTCCAGCAGGGAATGGCCATGGAGGCGGCCTCCAGCGTTGCCATGGCAATGGGCTGTTGGCCGGGGACGCGCATGCGTCAGGGGTGGGGGGAGCGAGCACCGAGCGGGGGCTTGGCCGGCGGCCAGGGGAGGTTCGCCAGATGCTTTCCAATGGGCTGTCCCTTCCCTTTGCCTTCCGTGTAATGTCTGGGGTGGTGGTTTGTTAAATGTGGCTTTTTTTTTTTTTTTTTTTAAATTTCTTTTCCTTTTTTTAATGTGGAGGAGAATGTAAGTAATGCCGTCTGACTGCGGATGCCGCGCAGGGCGAGGGGAAGGGAGGAGATATCTGGAAGTCAGGCTGAAATATGTGCAGGCAGTGGGCAGATTAGGTAGGAAGGAAGTAAAACCATTTCACATTTGAAAGAATGCAGCTCCTAGGTAAGGATTCTGTGTTTTAATCTCTGCCGTGAACACGGTTGTTAAGGATGGGGATTGGGCTGAAGGTTTGTGAGCTGGGAAGTGGCTGGTGGAGCATGCAGGCAGGGGAGATCTTTCCAGGTAAAATAAGAAAAAAGACAATAAGAATCTATTTTTAGTGTTAATTTTATGCCTTGATAACAGCGTTGGAAAACGGAGTGGATGTCTGTGTGAGAATACTGGTCTGATTAGCTAAATGTAAGGATAAATGCGTGGAGAATGTAAAATCCTCTGGGTTTTTTCCTGTTTGCAGTGAAAAGGGCTGAATAGGCCACATTTTGCAGGGTGTGAACTGTTGCAGTCTGTGTTGGTCTGTGTGTGAACGTTGGTTAAAATTGCAGAGTATCAGTCACTAAAAATCAAGGATTGCTGTACCAGTTTCCTAGTATCCATTTTTAATATCATTTGTCATGGCTATTTCATAAAAGTGCTGTGTGGCTCAAACAAAGAAGGGGGAGGGGGGAGCTTGGTGGTTTAAAAAAAAAAGAAAAAAAAAGGCATTCCTGTAAAAGAAATAGAGGTTATTTTTAAAGACTAATCTAAATGTAAGGTAGTGAAGCAAAGGATTCCAGACAGGTAGACGTGCTGGTAGGAGAAGCTGTAGAATCCATTATTCCCAGGTGACAAGTAGGTATGTAAAAAAAAGGTGAGCATCTTCATGCTGAAGCTCTGTAGCAGAGGATAGATATCAATCTTTTGAGATTATGTCAGAGCAGAACTGTCATGCTGGCCCATTAAAGCAAATCCCTGATTCAACTGTTACAATACATATTCTTATTTTAATTATGGGCCGTGCTAGATATTGCAATTAGACAGCATTTAGGGAATTGATCATGGTTTCTTTTTTCCTTTCCCTCAGAAAGGCAGTAATACCAGTTGCAGAGGGAGTCGACAAGTGAATGATTTTTTTTTTTTTTTGCCTTTGACTACAGATGTTGAATTACTCAAATTTTGCATTTACATTTTGTGGAGTTTCTCCTTTATAAATCAAGGTCAAAAGCAGCTTCTGTCCACCTTCTCCAGAATATGCTCAGTGGACCTTTTGCTGCAAATTGTTATGTTGCTAGAGATGGGAGGGAGATTTTAAACATTGTCTTCCCCCCCATCTTCTGAAATGCACAGCAGCTTTGCTGTCAGGGCCTGGCCAGCTGCTCCCCAGCCATGATAGGCCTTCATTACATCAATCAGATGGACACAGCCCTACTTAATATATAATGAGAGGGTAAAGTCAGTCAGAAGAGTCTAATTCTGGGAATGGAAGGGATCCTGGTTTTCTAAAGCAAGATATTTATAATGATAATGGAGCAGAGGAATCTCCTGTAGCTGGTGATAATAGCTCCTACCATTTTTCCAGTAGCTGGGATAAAATCTGTGACTGTTTTGACAGAGACTGTCCTTCTAATGTTGCTGCCTTTCCTGACATCTGAAAGTGTGGTAGAATTGGTACAAGGTTTCCAGGCTTGACATGGTTGTTCCTCACTGGCTTTGGTCAGCCAAAGAGTGGTGGTGAGATGCTGATCCTCCTCATCCATGGTAAGAGACTGGTGTGGTCCAGGGCTGACTCCAGAGGAGGACAATGTGGAAATGGCTTGTTGCTGACTTTAACAGGGATTGTGTTACAGTGAGTTGTTCAGCATGCTCAAATTATTGGAATTTTGGCAGTAATTGCAATATATGGTGCAACTCAGGATTGCTTTTCGCAATGTCAGGTTTGAATAACAGAAGAGAGATTGCTTGTGTCATAAAAAGTGAAAAAATCTGGAGGTAATACAGAAAAAAATTCTTTGTCAAATGAAAATTTGAAGAATGACTCAATTGGTTTGAATCCAGCTGAAAATCTGGATATTGCTTTTGGTCCTTACCCAGTTTTCAACATGTCAGAATAAGAGAATTAAATGTGAGGGTACATTTGGCAGTCAAAGAATGCACTGCAGCTAAAAGAATAGAAACTCCAGCATCTCCACGTAGAAAATTTGGAACAGTACCTGATTTTTATTAAAAATCAGATTATATATACTACTGTATTTGCTTTTATTTAAGTTGCTCTGTGAGGGAAGAAATCATACCTATTTGTTTCTTAGGATTAAATAGTCAAATGCTCCCCATTTTACAAGGGAATGTGTAGGCAACAGTTGGTTTTCCCTCCTGGTCTCCCTGCAGGCCATTCTGGTTCCAAAAGAATGAAGATTTTGACATGCAGTTACTTGAAATATGTTTTCAGTATGTGTTCTTAATAATTACATTCACATAAGACCAGAGTGAAAGAAGGAATTTGTTCTTTACCCGAGTAACAAGTGATAGGAGAAGAGGAAATGGCCTCGAGTTGTGCCAGGGGAGGTTTAGGTTTTGGATAATTGGATATTAGGAAATATGTCTTCACTGAAAGCGTTGTCAAGGGCTGGCCCAGGCTGCCCAGGGCAGTGCTGGAGTCCCCATCCCTGGAGGGGTTTCAAAGCCTTGTAGATGTGCTGAGGGCCATGGTTTAGTGGTGACCTGACAGTGCTGGGTTAATGGTTGGACTTGATGATCTTAAAGGTCTTTTCCAAACTAAACAATTCTGTAAGTTTCAAAATTGTATCTTTTTGTACTATCAAAAGCTGGAAAAGGGGATTTCTATCTTAGCTGTAGAATTGGTTATAGCACCATCTTTTAGAGACTCTTTAATTGACCCATGTCACTTTAACAGCAGTTCTTTGGTTTTTCACCTTTTTTTCCTCCCTAATTGAACATGCAAAAAATGGTCAGGAAAAAAAAAATGAAGCTAGCTGATCTCCACACCCCTCATTGAGGAAAGAGCTGTAGCACATCCAGGTGTACAGGGAGAGGAATTTTCTCTTAGTCTTCATTTTGACAGTCACCTGAACAGATGTTTGTGTAGTATGTGCATTTATTGAAAGTTTTTGGGGTTCTTGCACCACGACAGCATTGAAAAGCATCAGTCACGGTTACTTAACATTGCTGAGCAGGGAAAATGCCAGAAGCATTTTCCAACATGCCTATTCTGCAAAGAAACAAGGATTTCAGTTCTCATGACAAGTCATTACCATTTTATTAGCATTAAATTATAAAGGAAAGATGAGTTTGTGAAATCCATGATGTGTTTCAGGAGGCTTGAGGGTCCTACAAATGATCAGTAGTCATCTATTAAAATATTTATGTTTTACTTCCAAGTAGGTCTTGTTTCCCATGTAGCCTTTTCTCTAAGGGACTGTGGGAGACCACACAAAATGACACCCAGATTGTCCATTTCTGTTCCAACTTGTGTGTATTTTAAGGTTAGCACTGAAAAAGCTGACTCCAGAAGTTAAATACAGGCATCCAGTCATTTCCAAGCTAATGACGCATGGTATCCAGAAACAAGTGGTTTATTTACATATATAAAAAACCCCTCAGCAGCTGTGATGTGTAATATGCAGAATAGCCTGTAAAAAAATAGCTGAGCATTGATTAGCTGATCATCCTTCTCGTGCATTTGTGGGAGTTTTGGGTGCTGTGAAGCATGGCCTGCATCATATCATGGGTATATATTCTTCATAAAGACTTTCTTGCTCACAATTTTACACCAACAAACAAACACTCTCAGAATATTCCTCAAAGAGGAGTGAAGAAGTTGCAAACTGAGGCACAGCTCTGGAGTGAGTCATTGAGGATGGCTGAATTCTTAGTTCTTGCTGGTAGAAATTACCATTTTAAGATCACTTTCAGCTCCACAGGCTGTGAAGCTGTTAACTTGTTGCAATCACTTTAATTCTTTTCATTTCCTTAATTAGTGTTCAAACTCGGCATCGGAAAGCAAATGTGCAAGTGATGAAAACACATTTAAGTACTCTGAAGCAACAAAATTACATTAATTCTAATTCTGGCAGCTTGTCTTGATCATATAATCTTCTGAACTTCAAATCCTGTACTTGTCGTTCTTCCTCTCAGCTTCCAGTTATTTCACTGAGGAGTTTATGGTGTTGTCAGTCTGTTAATAACATAAAAAGGGCAAGTGTAGGGTCCTGGGCCTGGGGAGGAATAACCCCCTGTACCAGTACAGGTGAGGGGCTGACCTGCTGGAAGGCAGCTCCACTGAGAAGGACCTTGGAGTCCTGGTGGACAACAAGTTCACCATCTTGCCCTTGTGGCCAAGAAGGTCAATGGTTGCTTGGGGTGCATTTAGAAGAGTGTGACCAGCAGGTTCACAGAGGTTCTCATCACCCTCTGCTCTGCCCTGGTGAGGCCACATCTGGAGTATTGTGTCCAGGTCTGGGCTCCCCAGTTCAAGAGAGACCAGTGGAGGCTACGAGGATGATTAAGGGACTGGAACATCTCTGTGTGGAGAAAAGGCTGAGAGCCCTGGGGCTGTTCAGCCTGCAGAAAAGAAGACTGAGGAGGGATCTGATCAACATTTATAAATATCTGAAGGTTGGGTGTCAAGAGGATGGGGCCAGACTCTTTCCAGTGGTGCCCAGTGAAAGAGAGGCAGCGGGCACAATCTGGAACACAAGATTTCCACCTCAACATCAGGAAAAATTCTCTGTGAGAGTAACAGAGCCCTGGAACATGTTGCCCAGAGAGGTTGTGGAGTCACCTTCTCTGGAGACTTTCAAAACCCACCTGGACATGATCCTGGGCAACCTGCCTTAGGTAACCCTGCTGGAGCAGGAGGGTTGGATGGGATGATCTCCAGAGGTCCCTTCCCATCCCCTCCATGATGAGGTTTTGTCCCTGCTACCTGAGCCCTGTATTGATTTGAGTCTATGGTGCACATGCTTGTAAATAAAAACTCATTCTTTGTTTTGTAAAAGGAACTGTTTCCTCCTCTGTGCTCCCACTCAGCTCTACAGGTTACCATCCACAGAAGCTTTAACATCTCTCTGCAGAGTAAACACTGAGTCAGGGTAACAGAGCTATAGTCTTGTTTAAAATCATGCTAAAGACAGAGGCAAAACTCGTGGTGAATAAAGTGGCTTCAAACCAAATGAAGCAAAGCCAGTTACAAGTGCTCTACAAGTTTCTTTATGTTGTGCTCAATTGCTGGTCCTTATTCTCAAAAGAATTTTATGAAGTACTTGAACACTGTTAGTATGACTTGGAAGGCAGGAGGAAAGAGAGTGGGGAAAGGAATATGTCACTTAGAGATCCCATGTTCATTGGTGATTTCATTGTTTAACTGTTGTCAGTATTCTCTAATTGGTGTGACCTGCTGGTTAGAAAGGAAGCAAAAAAATCTCAAACCCATAAAATTTCCACTTTTTAGTTATAAGCGAAAAAGGGCCCCTTGGAGATTCTTTTTTTCTCCTGTTTTTTAAATGAAATTCAGCCTCTCACCCTGAAGCAAAAATTGCATTTAGTTATAAGTGTTGGATGAACAACAGAAAGGTCTCAATTTTGAATTTGTGCCACTTAAAAATTTCATATTATTTTACCTCTCACTTGGACTTACCTTTGGCTACAATCTCCTTTTTTTGCAACATCTGTATAGGAAAAAATTGAAATGGAGAGACAGAACTCTCAGGAGAGAATCATAGAATCATTAAGGTTGGAAAAGACCATTAAGATCATCGAGTCCAACCATCAACCCAACACTACCCTGACCACTAAATCACACCCTGAAGTGCCATGTCTACATGTTTTTTGAACACCTCCAAAGATGGTGACTCCCCCAGAAATGACTTTGAGCATTTGACACTGAACTTACTTACTCATGCCCAGTTTAAATTGGTGGAGAAGTAAGTTTTGGAGGGTAGCAGTGTCATCCTGGTGCCTGCTGGGAAGAGATGCTGGGAATTTTTGCTCTCCAGTCACTCACAGGTGGCAGCAGCAACATGTCTCAGGTGTCTCTTGACTTTGGTTGCAGATACAGCAGCTTAGATGATGGTTGATGTATTTAAAATACAACTCAACTCTAATAGAGAGCAGTAGTTGCTCCTGGGAAGTCAGTATGTCCAGTTACAAATAGATAACCATGATAAAACTTAACCTTTTATAAAAATCTGTGTATCTTATTTTACAATAATCATATCTATGAGGGGTTGGTCTTTCTTTTGGCCAGCAGCAAAAAAAGCCTTTGAAATAGCTGATACATGATTTGTTCCTTGGTGACAGTCATCCAGGTCCAATTCCAGTCACATCTCAGCAGGATTTGGTGTCTACTCTGGCACTGGTACCAGGCATGGTTCAGACTCTGTCAGGGGGTGCCAACTTGGCTCATACACCATCAACAGAAGTAGGAGCAGGGTTCAGGATGTCCCTCAGAGGTGGATGAATATTGCAGTTGGATTTTATGCCCCCACCCTATAAGCATATAAAAGCTTTTCATCTTTCCTCTTTGCTTTTCTTCAGCTGAAAACACAATATATCAGTGAAACAGTTAATGTTCTGTCTGCAGAGTACACTTTCTAACCCACATTTCTGCTGTGCTGACCCACACTTCTGGTTTGGGGTTATGCCCACGTAAAAGGTTTGGATTCAGCTCTTCAGAAGTATTTCTGAACGTTTACTGTGATTTAGACCTGCTTAGTTTGTGTGGTTTGAGTCGTGTTGCCTTTAATCAGTAAACGTCAGAGGAGATGGGAGAAATTTCTCGATCTGGAAGTTGGGTGGCAGTCTGGATGGAGCACAGAAAGCTTGGTTTCTATAGCAATCATTCATTTGTTAACCTGGGAGAAGATGCTCATTCTATAGAGAAATGTGAACCTTTAGAGAATCCCTGTAATCTGTTGTATGAGCAAATGGTAGCTGATGTTATATACTGATGTCCTTATTCATTTAATTTCCTCCAGTTATTTCCCAAGGAAAAAATAGGGAAATCAGGAAGAGATACTGTCTCTGCCTGATTTGTAGGTGGTCCCTGTTGGGCTCTGCAGCCCCAAATCCCCTGAAGCAGGCAGGGCTGGGATGCATTCTGATGCTGGGCAGATTGTGTTCTGGTTAACCAGGCAGGAGCACGTACAGTTACATTTCAGTGCCTCTCTCCCTGCCTGGGAGCTTCACGTTTACAGAATGCAGACACGACTGAAATCAAAATTGCTATTCTGGTTTCCTTCTGGAACTGCTTGTGACTTTTCTGTTATTTTTAATAATTTTTTTTGACACGTACTGTACGTCTTCCCTCCAAGACAGCTGCAGCCTTCCTTGTGCAAACTGCCTCACCAGCAATCCCTGTGATTGCCAGGCTGGCAGGAAGAAAGCAGCATGCGTGAAGCATTGCAGAGAAAAGGGTTTGATGTGCTTATTTATTTATTTTCCCCCTCTGGGTCTCTGTTAGCATCTCAGAATTCCATGAAATATACCTAGGTATGTAGATATTATTTCCCTGCCCCTAATAAACGTACTTTCTTTTCATGGTTTTCACTGGAATGATATAAAATCTTTATTTCCCACTGTGGGCTGCTTACCATAAAGTTCATAAGTGCGTAGCTCTTTGAGGATTTAAGTTGTAAAGATTAAAACTAAGGAATTTATAATAATAAATTATGGCAATATGTGTTCAGGGAATTAGGCAAGTGATTGTAAAAGTGTTTCAAATATGAGCTGAAATTGAGCAGTGGAGCTTAATCATAAAATGAACACTGTCAGGAATGGCTGGAGAAAGAATTCTCTCTTGGAGAAAGAATGTTCTGCAACCTTAGCTGTAGCTGGGGTAAGGAAGACGAGTTAAAGAGCCCCAAACAAGGGAAAAAAAAACAGCAAAACACAAAAAACCAACCCAAACCCCATAGAGTTCCTGTGAAATGTCTCAGTTTTGTAAGTAACAGACTTTTTCTGCATTAGAACAGTATGTTAAGTATTTTAGTGTTTTCATTCTGAGGGTCACACATTCTTTCTGTCATGGATTGAGACTTTCCCTGACCTGCATTTTCCTCTTCTCCTCCTAAGATGTGCACTTCAGTCCCCTGAGTAAATCTTGTTTTCTGCATATTTCCCCGTTATATGGGTGCAGGGCCAAATGGGAAGTGATTTGGGTTTAGTTCTTGCTGTTGGGCTTTTTTGCACAAATAAATTGATACTTTGCCTATTTTGTGTTCTCATTATGACCCCATTTGTTTTCCCAGCCTGAGGAAGAGCTTGATCCTGAAGAGAGGGACAACTTCCTCCAACAGCTTTACAAGTTTATGGAAGACAGAGGTAACACTGAATTATTATTTATTTCAAAAATAATATTTAATATCAAGTCCACTTTTTAAAAATTGCTTTTAAATGTAGTGGATGTTATTACAAACATAATCTCATGTCAGTGAAAAAAGATAATAACTAGTCTTCCAGTACTTTGAAGCACAGCACATAAAGGAAACTCAAATTCTCCCTGGGGTGTTTTGGTTTTGTTTTGCTTTCACAACCCCCTTTTTTATGTTAACAAACCCCATTAAATAAACTCTTGGTTGCCTTCTTGTTGTGACAGCCAGGGCTGGGAACTCTGCTGCTGTTAATCTCAGGCTGGAACCTGAGGAGGCAATTTGGGGATGGTGAAATTCATCCAGCAGAGAGTGGGAGAGGTGCCACCTTCAAGTCTCCTCACAGAATGTCTCAATCATGCTCAGATGTAGCAGCGATACCTGAAGAGGCAGCTTAAAAGATTCTGCTTTGTCCTGTACCTAGAACAAGAAAACAGCATGTTTTAAATGTCTGTCTTTACAGAATTAGGTGAGACTGTAAAAAAACAGAATAGTTAAAATCCTGGTGTAAGACACATCCTGGAAGTGCTTGTGCTGTGTACAGAGAGCAGGATGTGATGTACCTGCTGACTTGGGAGAACTGGTGTTGCATAAGCTCTTCACATTTTGCAGTTATGATGAGCCTGACACTAAAATGGAAGGTTTTCTGTTCCTTGGCTGCACACACACCCACCCCTCACCCCTCCTACTCCCACCCCCCTTTTTGTTTTTAAGTATATTTAAGCCTGGAAAGAGTTTTATCTTCGTTTATTCATTTTACTCATGAACTCTCTATTTCAGTTCAAATACTGTGTTAATCCCACAATACCATTGGTGGAGGTATTTCACAAGTGCCACTACAGCCTTTTTCCTTTCTTTTTCCTTGACGAAAGTACCTGACTGGTATTTTCATAGCAACACATAGTATTGCAGCTGGTGATGTACCTGAGTTTGAAATAACTAGAGCCAAAGTGCACGTAGCATCCCAGTATTTTCCCCTTTCTTTATCTTGGGTTTTAAAATGAGGTGGGGTGAAATCAAGTTACCTTTGTCAAGGAGGTGCTGCACCCCTGTTAACAAGGGGTTAACCCCACAGTTGTAGAAGGACAGTTCCAAGTCTGTCCAGTGTTGCCAGTTCTTATCACAGGTTCAGGAATTGATTGTGTATTGCAGGAAATTATACTGGAGTTCATCCAATATAATTCTTAGGGCTCTTGTGTATAACTGGTGTTTCTGAGAGTGACCTGCCTTGGGGGAATAAGAGGCTGAGTCAGGGGAAAACAAAATCCCTTTTTGCTTGTGGACTAATCCACGATTTTCTTCCTTTTCTCTTAGCCTGATCCTTCCCCCTTTTCTGTTATCTTCCTTCCTCACTCCATTTCTTAAGCACTCTTAGACTACAAACTAAATAGAGATCATGTCAAGGGCTTGTTAGAGGTGAAAGAACAAAGTGTTTGTGCAGAGAATTTGAAGACTCAGTCCAGAAACTCTTCTTTAAGCCAGGATGTGGATTGAGCAATGTATAGGACCTTTCCCCCTGCCTGTCTGCTTTCTCTTTTTGCCTCTGTCCTTATCACCAGATTTCTGCTCCCACCAGATTTGTTCCACATTCTGCACTCTCAGTGCAAACGTTTTGATTCGTGTAATCATGACAGTATCCCCAAAGTCCTATAAAATTATTTTAATGATTCCAAATAGAATCGCATGAAGATGAAGGAAGATGAGAAGCAGCAGGGAAGAGGTTTGATGCCCTTCCCTGCTGGGAGGAATACTGTCTGTGTACACAGCCACTTGCCCCAAGTCACTTCTGGTTTCTCCTTTTGCAGTTAATTATTGTTCTGTCTGTCACTGCCACTCATCTGATTGGAGTTCTTCCTTTTTCCTGGAACTGCCCCAAATATTCACATCCTGTGAGGACTTTGTGCTTTCTCACACACATCTAAGACATCTCTTAGAACTATTAAATACAGATTTTAAAATGTAGAAAGATATTAATGATCAAATGTGTGCGAAAGGAATGGCAGAAGCAATTTGCTGTTCTTTGTGGTAATTTCTTCTTCCTGGGTTTGTTTTTTTTTAGGTACTCCTATCAATAAACCACCTGTTCTGGGCTACAAGGACCTGAATCTCTTCAAACTTTTCAGACTGGTATATCAGCAGGGTGGGTGTGACAATGTAAGTGTTGGATGTTTCCTGAACTAAGTATGTCCATTCTTTAAGGCTGTGGCTTGTCGCTGTGCTAGAGAGCATTCCTTTCATGTTCTTGGTTAACAAAACCTAAAAACTTCCTTTTTTCTTTTTTTTTCCCCCAAAGATTGAGAGTGGTGCTGTATGGAAGCAAATTTATATGGACCTTGGCATTCCTATTCTGAACTCGGCTGCTTCCTACAATGTAAAAACTGCTTATAGAAAGTAAGTTCTCATGTTGTATGACACTGAAAATGTTTTTCCCTTTTTTTTTTTCTAGGACATACAATATTCAAGCAATTTTTGATAGTTTAGTGAAACAGTGATTGACATTCTTCAGTTAATAAGCAGTTCTGAGCATTTTCCAGTGCTGAGGATTAAAAGAGGGGAGGAAAGGAGGGGAGTGCTCAGGGCTGCATGAGTCCCTGTTGCTCTAATACATTAGAATTCCACTCATTTGCTTATCAAGAAACATTCCCTTTCAGCACGTGATGATGCCATTGCAGAGCAAAACAGGGAGATTTGTAAAAAAAGCTTTGGAAATTCAGCTTTGCAGCTCATGGTGATTACCAAGAACAGACTCTGGCCACAGTTGTGTGCTCATCAAAGTCTGTAGATGCTGCCCCCAGTGAGGAGAATTTTCATACCAGTTTCTTTAACTTCCTGAAACATTAACAGAGAGAGACATGTTTCAGATTGTGTATTTAAATATTAGCTTTGTGGAACCTGTAGAGTAATGGGTTTAGGGCATAACTATGGTGAATGTGGCAGTATTGAGGGGTAAAATCACTGCCTGTAATAAAAAAAATGTATAACATCTTTTTATTCTGACCCCTGCTTGTGTTTTAGCTTTCAGGAGTGACACTTTTCAAGCTCATTTTCTAAATAAAGAGTATTCTTATTATTTATTCTCATGGAAGTTTAACAAGAAACAATTGGGCTTTTTGAATGAAAGGGAGGAATTGAGGTTCTCTTGACTTGAACCTAAGGAAATTTGGCTGTTTGAGTAGGGATGACTAATGGCTTAACTCATGTTAATGTTGATGAAGATGAAAATATCTTCAGTGGGAGTTGAATTGGGCACATATTTAAGGTCTGTATTTTACAGAGGAGAGTATTTATCATAAAAATAGTATTTACCAAATACATCCTAGGTTGCTGTTAGCATGGAAATGATTATGTTGTCTGAACACATGCTAGTATGTTGTAACTTGGATATTTGTTCTTTGAAGAATAAGCTCAATAAGTTCCTATTTCTCTCACCTATAATGGATTAGAGAGTGCACACAGGCAATTAATAGAGAACTGCTGCACAACAATTTGTTATCATCAAGGATCTTATTTTTATGCCCATATTCTACTACTAGGCTGATTTTAGCTGTCGTGCATCTGCAAAGCAGTGTGTGTGTTCTTAAGCTTTATTGTTGTGAATTCTTAATTGTATGGGGATGAAGTTAAAGTTGTGAGAAGCACCTGTGCTTATTCTTACCATTTAATTTGTGTGCATAATTGGTTCACTTCAAAAATCTTCTCTGGCTTTTTATTTTGTGTTTGTTTAGGCTTGTTTTGTGTGGTGGTTTGTTTTTTTTCTGAAGTTACTGCTCCTCTTGCTTCTCTGTAAGCAGGAAAAATAGGTTTTCAAGAAATAGAAAAATAGGTTTTCAAGAAATAGAAAATGTTAAATATAAATGGAACTTTTATTTGTACCCATAGGTATCTTTATGGTTTTGAAGAGTACTGCCGCTCTGCAAACATTCAGTTTAGGACCATCCATCACAATGAACCAAAAGTGGTAGAAGAGACACAGAAACACGTGGAACCAATGGAGGAAAGTGTCAAAGAGGAACCAAAAATGCCCCCGACAGAAGTTAAAAAAGAAGCGGAAGAAAATTATTCCAGCAGTGAAAGTGAAAAAGAAGAAATAGAACTAAGATCCCCGCGGGTAAGTGGTTGGAGCGGATTTCTGGTTAGCACTTAACAAACCCCCTTTGTGCTGTGAACAGTTCCTATAATGAGTTTTCCCTGGTGCAGTGATTGTGGGTTTGAACCTGTGTGCTTGTACAAGCCCAGGGCAGGGCTCTGCCAAGGCAGAGCTGGTGGTAACCCTTCATTATGTTCTACCTCGGAATAGAATCATTTGGAAAATGGTTATTTCTTGCTATTCTCACCCATCCCTGGGATGTGGTGAGGCTGTGTTGGATGTCAGACACGTTGTGATGCAGTGGCCACAGAGCTGTGTCATCACAAGAGTGAAACCCAGCAGGGCAGGCTTGGTCCTGGGGGAGAATTTCCACAGGCACATGAATCTGGAGGAATATCAGGGGACTGCTACAGCTGCCAGGATCACAGGAAGACTCATTTCTCTGAACTGGTTTTTATCACAGTGTCTCTTTTTTTAATGAAATTTTACAGTATGTAGACAGAAGTAGAGGGAGGAACACTTAAGTTTTGTCTTTGAAAGCTGTAGAGGTGAGGGGTGGTTTAGTAGTTACCCAGATGAGAACCAGACTCATGGATACTGAACCTGATGGAGAATACAATACTTTTAAAAATATCTGAATATGACTCTGTAGCACTCCTGTTAATTCTGTTAAAAGGTCATTTTGTGTTCCTTAATAGAGCATGATTATTGAAGGACAAGGAATTGCTACTTCTTAAATTGCTCAAGTTATAAGGATTCTGTTCAGCTAAAACATACTTTAAGTACTTTAATAAAGTACTTCTTGCAAACCACCTTTTCAAGCAATATATGGCCTTTTAAATTAATAATGAAAAGACATATTGTAAACACAAGTTTAGATTTCTGTTACATATTGCATCTCAGTCTAACTGCAAGTCATTTTTTTTCCAAGCTGTATCAGCCTTAATGAACTCCCTGGTATGACATAAGCTTTGTTGTTAATTGGTTAATTTATTTATTGTTTTGGGGGAAAACTGGTGAGAGGATAAAGAAATGGAAGAATTTTTTTGTCTTTTTTCTCCTTGGCTGTCTATGTTTATTTGTTAATAATTAAATTTTATTTGGTTACGTATTTTATTATTTTATTGCTTTATTAATCCAGTCACTAGCTGTCTATTTATGAATGATTATTTTTCCAAAGTATTTACCATTATGCTACTGTGAATTTTAATTATTGTAGTACCTTCATTACTGTCATCATTGGATGGCCTCCAGATAATTAATCTTGCATTTAAAATGTATTTTAAATATTCTGATTACAAAGCAATGACCCTATCAAGAGACTTCCAATAGTAAAATGAGAAACCTGCACTAGATCCCCAGATAGATTGCAGATAGTTCCAGACAGCAATTGTCTGGCTGCTCAAAATACCTTTTAAAAATGTGATACTTGGAGTTTTTTCTAAAGCTGACAAATTTCTGGTCTGGGAAATCAACAGGAGGCTGCCAGGAGTGAAGATGCTGAAGGGGAGATGCCTTCTCTCAGTAGTCCTGTACGACCACGTTAATTAATGCTGTTGCTATAGTTGAGCAAGGCAGGTTGGCCCTTTCTGTCAAGGCAACTAATGTCCTGAAATCCTCCAGAATTTAATCAGAAGCTTGTCCTCTTTATCCCAAACCAAGCAAAATGGCTTCATTTTGCTTTTTTTTCCCTCAATAACAAGATTTTAACCTGTTATCTTAAGATTTTTAGAATATTTTGCTTTTTGGTGTTATCTCCAGCCTTTCTCTTGTACAGGAAGAGCACGTTTCAGTTTTTGCTGAGATCTGGGGAGGGTGGCAGGAGTCATTAAACTGATCTTCTTTCTGTTCTAGGGACGAAGACGACTTGCCCGCGATGCGACCCCTGCTAAAAAAGACAGTGAAGAGGATAAAACACAAGACAAATTAAAAGACAGCAACAAAGAGAACAAAGATATAGAGGAAACACCTGAGAACGCAGAGAAGAAAGAAAATGAAACTCCACCAGGGAGAAAAACTACACCAAAGCAAAAAGAGAAAAAGATTAAAAAACAGGAGGATTCTGATAAAGAGTCAGATGAAGAGGAAGAGAGGCAGAGGGAGAGGTAAACAAGAACTTGTATCACCTTCTGAGTGTGTCAGTGGCATGATTCTTCACCAGGAGGGTGGGGAGACACTGGCACCGGGTGCCCAGAGAGGTGCTGGAAGCCCCATCCCTGGACATTTTGAAGGCCAGGCTGGATGGGGCTGTGAGCAACCTGCTCTAGTGGGAGGTGTCCCTGCCCATGGCAGGGGGCTTGGAACTAGATGATCTTTAAGGTCCCTTCCAACCCTGACAATTCTATGATTCAATGATTCTATGATTGAGCTGTGCTCCAAGCAGGAGTACACGTGCAGTTGGGGAGCTTGCCAGCTAAAATGTGGACATCAGGGACCTCATGTACTCAGCCAGACAGGAAAGGGAAAGTTTTATTTCAAGCTTGTAGAGTCTGTTGTACTTTAAGGAAACATCTTTTTCTGGTAGATGCCAGACAGTATTTTTCACTTTCATTTTCTTGAAGGTCTTGTCAAGTTTGTGTTGGTGTTTTATGACACTGGTAGGTACAGACACCAAGTAGACCAGGCTGTAAGTACAGAATCATAGAATGGTTTGCAGTGGAAGGGACCTTAAAGATCATCTGGTTCCACCCCCCTGCCATGGCAGGGACACCTCCCACTAGACCAGGTTGCTCAAGGCCCCATCCAACTTGATCTTGAACACCTCCAGTGATGGAGGATCCACAACTTCCCTGGGCAACTTGTT
The DNA here is from genome assembly GCA_013401335.1 of Brachypteracias leptosomus. NCBI lineage: Eukaryota > Metazoa > Chordata > Aves > Coraciiformes > Brachypteraciidae > Brachypteracias > Brachypteracias leptosomus. The sequence goes on from VYZX01012710.1 coordinate 82,965, forward strand.
CCAGTGTCTCACCACCCTCAGAGTGAAAAACTTCTTCTTGGGGAATTTGCTAATAAAGCAGCAGAGAAGGAAAGAGGGAGTTTAAATGAAACCTAGAGGTAGGTTGGAGAGGAGGAGATGGAGACACATGGAAGGTCAAAGGGAAAATAGCATCCAGAGACTAAGCTTGACAAGTTGAGTTGGATTTATAGTCCTGATTACAAACAAGTCATGACCAGGTGACTAATTTATGACCAGAGTAGACCTCTTTTTAGCCAACGTTATGACTGTGGTCAAGGGCAGTGTCTCACCTGCTTAAGCTTTCCTACCTTGTTTTTCTTGTCCATGTGGCTGAGGTTGATCCTGAATAAAGCCTGATAGAGGTATTGCATATTTTCTTCTAAAGAGCCTTGGGGAGTGGGGAAAAAACAGTTATTTTAAAGAAAGCATCACTGTGAAGTCCAAAAAGAATTAATTTTTCAATGCACACTAGCTTGCAGAAATTGCTCACATGAAGGCAGAGTGTGGGTGTGCTGCAGGTCACAGGTACCTCAGGTGACTGAGGCATCAAAGAGTTTTCTTTATGTGGTGCAGATGGTGCTTGTCCTCTTCCTTTAATTGTTTGCCACAAGATAGTTCATCTGTCACTGAAGGCCAGCAAATATATTTCAGTAAAAGCAACCCCATCACCTTTTCCAGTATCCAGTATTTTCTTGGTGACTTTTTTGGAGTTTAACTTCTTCTAAATAAAACTTCTGTTATGCCACATTCATCCTAAAATAGGGAGAGAAGTATAGGTAAAAATAGGTTAGATCATAATTCTTGAATATATGTTTAAATAGAACGTTTAAATATTAGATATAGGTGTAATAAGAGGTAGATAGAGCTAATAAGAGCTGTGGAGACACTTCTAATCTTGGTTAAACACTTGTAATCAAATTTTTTTTCTAATGGAATGTTGTTTGTGTCCATGAGAGGATCATTATGATGGCAATTCAAACTCATGCACCCTCTAAGTTAACTGTAGCTTATTAAACAAAATGTAGAAGAAAGATTTCATTTTTTTAAATAATATGTCAAAATCAAGTCTATTTTTAAAGTTGAAGTTAGTTCTTCCTGTCTTATTTCACAGCCAAACACTGAGTTAACTCACTCTTCTTTTTGTATTATCACAATATTCATTTAAAAAATAATCTTTAAGCTTTGAGGTAATTGTACAACTAATAAATGGCATTTAATTTCTAATTTTTATGGATATTTCTGGTGTCCTGTTCTGGATTTTAAAAAGCTGTATCCAAGCTAGATTCAGAGGCAGTTCAGGATGCAGAAAATGAAATTATTTTTTTTTCTTGTGGCCTTTTACTTCTGTAGTAGCTTGGTTATATTAGTTAAATGTTCAAGCATTGTCACTAATTAGTGGGCATTTTAAATCCACTTTACTGCAGGGAGGAAATTGAGAACAAAGGAGAATCAGAAGGTGAAGAGGATGAGGAGGATGCAGAACCCTGCCTGACTGGAACCAAAGTGAAAGTAAAATATGGACGTGGAAAGACTCAGAAAATTTATGAAGCCAGTATTAAAAGCACAGAAATAGATGATGGAGAAGTTTTATATTTAGTTCATTACTACGGTTGGAATGTAAGGTAAGGATAACAAATTGCCTTTCTTGTCTTTGTTAAAAGGATTATTTGTAAATTAATTTTTAAGGGAAAAAAAAAACAGAAATATGCAGAGTGACTTGGCTCTGAATGGAATTAACATGATAACAGGATCTGACTCCACTACATTTCCCAGTGTTAAGTAATTTTGTTCGTGGTATGACACTTACTGCCTGAAATCTTAGAATATACTTGTCTGTTTCCAAGTTTCCATCTGGCTTCAAGTGAGTAATCCTCCCAGGAGTACCCCTGTAATTTATTGTGTCAGCTACTGTTGGCTCTGCCAGGCTCTTTTATGTAAGGGAGTCACTGATAATGGTGAAGACATCTACAATTAAGTGTATCAAGCACAGCAGTTTTGGCAACAGAATTTATTCTTGTGATGAATGTTAGCTGTGATTATAAAGAATGGTCATTACGTGTAGAGAGGGTTGGGGAAGGGCAAGCAACAAAGAACTACAGAAAATAAAAACTCTTCAAATGCTTCTCTTGGCAGCCATGATTTATATTCAGTGATGCTGCAGAAATGGCTTTTTGTTGTTGTTCTTAAGAGCATTGTGATTACATAGACAAAACTAGCACAAAATTGATCATTTTTATAAAGAGGGCATTTCAGGTATAGAACTTGAGATGTTCCAAATCCATATATTTCTAAGTAAACTCAGCAAATTTCTTTATGGGGCAACATCAGGTTTGTGTGTGTGGCAGTACCCTCCAAATACTTACCTGTGTCCCTTTACCTTGTTAATAACTCAGGAGATTTTGAGGAGCCCTAGTGGTGTATTTGTGCTTTTCAGAATCTCATCCAGGTCTTTAGTATAATTTCCAAACTTTACCTTTGAAAAAAAGAAGTCTATTTTGTTGTTGAGGCAGTAAAACAGCAAATATCATCTATATGATGTGAAATAATTGACAAACTTTATAGCAGACACAGTCCCCTGAGTTCCAGTGCTTGCCAGCAAGAGCCAGGGAAGTTTCACCTCCATTTCCCTCACCTCATCAATTTTTTTATGGGCTAATTAATCTTTCTAATGCCAGCCACTGCTGTTTGTAAATTTATGCTCTGCTTTCCTACCTCTCCTTGTTATATATTTTCTGTAACTCGGTCTTTTAATCCTCATATTGCAAACAACCTTTTTATACGTAGTGATAACAGTGTGTTGTTAATCACTTTTAGATATGATGAATGGGTGAAAGCTGATCGGATTATCTGGCCTGTGGACAAAGGAGGACCAAAGAGAAAACAGAAGAAAAAAACAAAAGTAATGCTTATTTGAATTAGTTTCTTGTAGTGCAATACTTAATGACTGTCACTGTTGCTTATTTAAAAAAAAGAAGTTATTCAGTCCACAGTTTAGGTTTTTAATAGGAGAGTAGGAGAAAAGGAGAAAGTTTGATGAGCAGCAGTGAAAGATATTAATGACAATTCATTGTTTCCCCCCCAGAATAAAGAAGAGGGTGAAAAGGATGAGAAGAAGGACGAGGAGAAGCAGAAATCAAAGCGTGGGCGACCCCCTCTGAAATCTACTCTCCCATCAAACACCTCCTGCAGCTTGCCCAAAGCGCCCAATAGCGAAGGTAAATCGGGAGCCAGGAGTGCACGGAACAACCTCTCAGATTCCTCACCAGTACCAAATGGAACCGAAGGTACATCTGGTGCACTCGTGGCCCTGCATGTCAACAGCTTCAGCCAGCACTCAGGGCTGTGTGGGCAGCTTTGGAAGCCCTGCTTGTAACCACTCAGTGCCCAAGCCAAGCTAACAAACTTCTGGCACAGGTTTTTCCTCTATAAAAATTAATACTTTTCGATTTTGATTTTAGCAACACCTCGCAGGCAGACGAGACGTAGCTCAGGAATGTTTGATTCTGATAGAGGATCAAACGGTGAGTGATCTCAGTCCTGTCTATGCTTTGAGGGGTTTTTTTTCAGTACCTTTTGGAAAAGAGGTTTGATTTTTCTTTTTTTACCTTTTTTTCGTTTGGTTTTTTTTTTGTTGTTTTCTCCCTGTGAATTTCATTGAGGAAGTAGTTGAGCTGACAGTGCTGCTCACAGGAGAGCTGTGGTGTGGAAATGACTCTGCAAATCATTCCATGTTCTCCAGCCAGAGCCTTTCAGTCCTGCTCTTGAACAGACCAAATCTAGTGGTATAATGATAGTCTTTGTTGTGGTAATTAAGTCCTCAACCCCAGCACTACATCATCCAGCAGAGTTGTTAATTATACAAAAATAGCAGCAATATTTTTTGGTCTTTCTAAGCCTCTATGAACAAGAACTGAAGTGAAATCACTGTGTCCTTTTAGTAGAGGTCCCTGAATAATCTTCTGGTAGCACGATAAGGCTTGCTCTTGGTGTGAGATTCCTGCAATAGTTTAGCCATGAAATGTCCATATTGTGGTGTTGGAAGGGTTTGAGGCTTGGTTTTGGGGTTTTTTTTCTGTTTGTGGGTGCATGGCAGGGGAAAGAGTCTTGGGTTTTGTTCTGTCAGTTGGGGGAGGCAATATCCACAGGTAGACACCAGATCATGGGAATCCCTAGATCTAATTTGTTTATACTGGCCTAATTGGAAAATAGCAATAATAGAATCAAAGAGTATCTCAAATTGGAAGGGACCCATGAGGACAAGTCCAACTCCCTGCTCCTCACAGGACTCCCTAAAACTAAACCACTAAGAGCATCATCCAGATGCTCCTTGAACTCTGATAGTACTACTGCTATTGTAGTTTCATATAAATTTTGAGTAAAAATAACTAATAAGTGTGTTGAATAACACAGGATTTTTTTTATTGTAAACTGATGTTAATGCTGATGATGGAAAAAAAAAGGGCTATGGTTGAAAAAATAAACTGTGCTATAATTGATGATTTAAGGTGCTGTTTCCTTCTTTTTTTAAAATTCTTTTTAGATTCTGGGTCATCTGACAGTGAAGCAGATGAGTCATCAGAAAAGAATTTGAATGAAGAATTTTCTCCAGAAGCTTCAGAACTGGAAAAAAGTGAAAAACTACATGATGAGAAGCTAGATGAAGAAACCCCAAAGATTCCTCATGCGTTGAAAGAAAATGACAGGACTCAAATACAGCCACTAGAAACACTGAAACTGGAAGTGGAAGAAAGTGAACAAATTGTTCAGATTTTTGGAAATAAAACGGAACAAATAGAAGAAATCAAAAGAGAGGCTGAAAAATCACCTAAAGGGAAAGGGAGAAGGAGCAAAACAAAAGATCCCTCTTCAGAGAATGCCAAGATTTCCCCAGGAAGCCAAGAAGAGGTGGCAAATGAATCTCTTGCAGAACCTGAAAGATTAGACGTGTCTTCCGTGGACTGTAAAGACATTTCCAGCACTACTGAAAGTGAAACAGAGCCTTCTACAAAGGACAAGAAGCTTTTGAAAAGGAAAACTTTGGAACAGGCATCGCCTGAGAAGAGAAACCGCCGAGAGAGTGAGATGGAAGTGCCAAATATTGTATCTGAAGAGAGGACCAATGAATGTACTGGAGCAGAGGAATGTAGGGGGCCGACTGCCGAAGAGCCCCTCAGAACTGAAATTGAGGAGATGCCATCACTGGTGGCAGAATCAGTCCAGCACAGCCAAGAGCTGAGGAGTGAGAACTTCCAACGTCCCCCTGAGGAAAACGAGAACGTTCCCTTAAAAGAAGAGGACGACACGATGCCTCAGATCGGGCCTGAAACTTTGCTGTGCCATGAAGTAGACTTGGATGACTTGGATGAAAAGGAGAAGAGCAGTAGTGAAGACACGATAGCAGAGAAGCCAGACCCTCCTGGCTCCAACTCAAACCCCTCTGCCTTACCCCCGGGCGTCCAGTCGAGCTTCTCGGCGGGCTCACCCCTGGCCCTCAGCCAGGACGAGTCGCGCAGCGTCAAGAGCGAGAGCGACATGACCATCGAGGTGGACAGCGTGGCAGAGGAGTCACAGGAAGGTCTCTGTGAAAGTGAATCTGCCAATGGGTTTGAAGCCAGCACGACGTCGAGCAATTGTAGCATTGCTGGGCAAGAGAGGGAGATGGGAGAGAAAGGTGAGAGTCTTGTGGAAGGTCCTTCTCTGCTGTAGCCACTTCTGAAGTCAGCTTAAGTCTGGTGTCACTCTGCTAAAAACTCGTTTATTTTATCTTCTCATTTTAAATTTCTCTCTTGGAGGAACTTAAAAGAGCTTGGTAGTAGCTTGTGTGTAAAAAGAGCTTGTTAGTAGCAGAAATATTTGAGGCATCTTGGTTTTTTTTCCTTCTCCTTTAGGTCAAAAACGACCCAGTGACAGCAATAGTGGAACACTGGCAAAAAAACAAAAGCGTACTCCAAAGCGAACAAGTGCTGCAGCCAAAAATGAAAAGAATGGGACAGGTACATTCCTGGGGGGGGAGAGGGAGGTGGTTCCCTCCTGTCAACACATACAAGGGCCACTGGTCTCACTGTTATCTGTAATTTCTGTGGGGTGTGACTCCCTTAGGGCTTTTTGTTGTTCATTATGATTATGGGCTGCTAACTGGAGAGAGCTCACTGGTTGTGCCATAGCAGCATTACTGGGAAATCTCTTGGCTCTTCTAAATTAGTTGGTTAGGGAAAACCTTTAATAACTGTGTATATCAGCAGTTACTAAATATTTAGTAGAAACATTGAAATATTCATTGAAATAACATTTGGCTAGACACTGGAACAGGCTGCCCAGGGAGGTGGTGGAGTCACCATCCCTGGAAGGGTTCAAAAAACAAGTAGATGTGGCTCTTCAAGACATGGTCTAGGGGTCAGGGAGATGTTGGGCAAAGGTTGGACTTGATGATCCTTGAGGTCCTTTCCAACCTAAATGATTCTATGATTCAACAGAAATATTGAGTAGAAACATCTCCTTTAAAGTCTTACGACAGGTGTTTCTTGTGGGGAAAAATACATTTATGAAGTATGGGAAAAAAATCATTTGTAACTTTTCAGCAAAAGGAATTTGTGTGTTTTTATCTCAAGTATGTGACTGGTTTTTAACTTGCAACAGAAATCTGGATTTTTATGTTTCGGTACCTCGTTTTTCATGATCATTGTATTGAATGAGTTGATATATTTAGGCCATGTAGCAGCATTGTTACAATTTCTAAATATCAAACTAAAATATTAATGATCTGACATATAATATTCAGGCATATTTAACACACCTATGTAAAAATTTGCAATTATTGTGGGAATCTAAAAGATTTGCATGTATCAGCTTAAAATTTTATGTTACATGTTAAAGCTTTTATGCTTTTAGTGATGTTTCATGCTTCTGTAGGATGTGTAAAGCAATACATAAAATCATATGCTACCTACCTATACTAATACAGTTTTAACCTTTAAAAAAGGGATTCCAGTGTCTGCTGGAACCCCAAAATATGTGACTTTGAGAGCACTGATAAGCTGTCTTCTCTTATTTTAATAAGCTGCTTTAAAAATATTTGGCTGTTGCTTTTTACCTGAAGGCACAGTCAGCCCTTGACTAACTTCTCCTGCGTTAACAATCAGCACACGTGAGACTTCAGCACATGTTGTGCCTGTTAAGGTTATACATTGAATCTGAAACATTTTTTCCTTGTGTGCATTCTGGGATCTTCTGAGCAACGAGGAGCATTTTTTTTCTTAATGATTTTTTCTACCTAGAACTACAATTTAAATTTAGGGTTGGTTTGGTTTCCTGAAGTCCAAATGCCTTTCTCTTGCTGCAGGACAAAGCAGTGACAGTGAAGACCTTCCTGTCCTGGACAGTTCCAGTAAATGTACTCCTGTGAAACACATAAATGCATCCAAACCACAGAAGATTTCTCGATCACCTGCGAGGGTGATTTCCCCTCACATCAAAGATGGAGAGAAGGATAAACACCGAGAGAAACATCACCACCAGAATGCTTCACCCAGAGTATACAAATGGAGTTTTCAGCTCAGTAAGAGTTCTTTGTGTGACTTGATTAGAGGGAATTTGTAAGAAAATTTGTTCTGAAAGAAAAATGTGACATTTTTCTGAAAGAAAATGTTGGGATTCTAAATTAGGTATAGACCTTTTATGGTGTGGTTATGACAGTGTGTTACCTTGTTATCTTGAATACTCTTGAGAATTGCATTTGTTTAAAGGCACCTTGATGAAGTTCTCTTTTCTCCTCACGTTTCAGATGAACTAGACAATATGAGCAGCACTGAAAGGATCTCCTTCTTACAAGAAAAACTCCAGGAGATACGAAAATACTACATGTCCTTGAAGTCTGAAGTAGCGACCATAGACAGGAGAAGAAAACGATTAAAAAAGAAAGACAGAGAAGGTAACTTTGAGATTTGCTTTATCACAGAGAGGTGGGGGTTGGAAGGGGCCTCTGAAGACCATCTAGTCCAACCTGCCTGCTAGAGCAGGATCCTTATGCTTCCCATGAGAAGTTAATTAACTTGAAGCAACTTGAGCTTAACTGACAATATTTTAGGGGGGGAAAAAAGTGTTATCATCTGTTTATACGTATACATATTTAGAAAGAATATTTGTGGCTTTTCAGAACTTGAACCTAACAAAAGCATTGACTGTTTTATAACTGTGTGTTAGAAACTTGGATGTCCTAGTGCAGGTTCAGTCTGAGTTTTCTCTCAGGGAAGCAACTCTGATTTCCCTTTTGCATTGCTCTGTGGTGCAGGAGGGGTGAGGTTACTCCTCAGTGTGTGTGAGTGTAGCAGTGAGAGCAATCAACAAATATCTGTATCAGTCTTTTGTGACCCTGCCACTATTTTGAGGGCTTTTAACCAACCGAATAACCAAGGAAACCTTCATCCTATCATAGAATGGTTTAGGTTGGAAGGGATCTTCCAAGATCATCTAGTTCCAGCCCCCCCACCACAGCAGGGACACCTCCCACTAGACCAGGCCTCCCAGTCTTGAACACCTCCAGGGATGGAGCATCCACAGCCTCCCTGGGCAGCCTGTTCCAGTGTCTCACCACCCCTCTGAGTAAAGAATTTCCTTCTAATTTCCAATCTAAATCTCCCCTCTTCCAGTTTGAAGCCATTACCCCTCGTTCTATCACTGCAGGCCTTTGTGAAAAGTCCCTCTCCAGCCTTCTTGTAGCCCCCTTCAGACACTGGAAGGCTGCAATAAGGTCTCCCCTGAGCTGATACATGCTTTGATAACCTGGTGCTGACCTGTTGTTCTGTATCCTCAGTGTCACACGCAGGAGCATCCATGTCATCTGCTTCATCAGACACTGGAATGAGTCCATCCTCGTCTTCTCCTCCCCAGAACGTGCTCGCTGTCGAGTGCAGGTGATACACGTTTCTCTGCCTTGCCAGCAACTTGCTGCCATGGACATTAAACCCTGAAATTCAACCACAGAAAGCACTCAACTGGTTTGACATTGCCAAGTATATTCTGTACACACTTCCACTGCTGGACTCTACCTGTTCTCCCCCTCCTACCCTCTTCTTTGGTTTAATTTCCCCTTCAGAGAATTTAAGCTCCTTGGTAACTGAAGGTTGTAGGCACAACGTGACACGCTTGTCATTGTGTTTGTCTTTGTTTTCTTTGTTTTTATTTTTATTTGTTCTTAACGCAGAGAAAGGGCACTTAGCAAATTTGCAAACTTCTGTCCAATGAAGCATTCAGGTGTTCTAGGGAGATCTTAGAAAAGCAAGTGCACCAAGCAGGCACCAGAGCATTATCAAACAAGGAGTGTGTAGCTGCTGCACTTCCCACCGAGCCTCTCGGTGAGGAGTTCCTCTTTTGGAAGCACTTGCTCTACAGAACTGCCAAAGTATGTGTTCAGCAACGTGCCCAGTTTTAAAGGTGTAAATGGGACAAAATAAATTGTGAAAGGAAGTGTAGTTGACTGAAAACTACAGTTGTAATAAGTCTTCCACTTTTTATAGGATTTTTGAGCACACGATTATGCAAATATTTTAATGTTTATTAATGTTTACAGTGGAATTGTGAATAGGTTTTCAGTGGACTATCTTATCCCTTGACAAAAATATTTTGTCTTTTTTCTATGTAATTTCAGAGTTTTTATTTTGTTACAAAAAAGACGAAAAATGAAATATATAACAACAGTGAAGTTATTTAACAAGATTTCTAAAGCTGAAATTTTTGTGTAAAATAAGGTATCTTGCAACTTGTTAAATATATTTATTCAGACATTGGATGTTGTATTTTTATGTATTTTTTAAAATATTAATAAAATTGGAAAAAAAAAGAAAGAAAGAAAAAAAAAAAGAATAAAAAATCTAGGTTAGTTCACTCTTTGGATTAAAACATATTTAGCAGTTATGGCTCTTAGGGAGCCTGTATTTGCCATGGGTCTGTCTCCCAGTCCTCCCCACCACCCACCCCTAAGCAGGCATCTGGAGTAAAGGATGAGTTGATGTGGAAAACTTTGGCAGTCCTAGTACTTAACCTTGTTTTGAGGAAGAGAATGGATTGGGTTTGCCCTCAGGAGAACTGTTGCCACCAGGTGTTGGGTTCCTGATGCTGCCGAGTGAATTCCTGTCTCCCAGAGCTGAGATGCCACCACAGAGTCAAGCAACTGCGTGTGCTCCGCCCGTGGATTGTCCCACGGACAGATGCAGCTTGTACATAACTCTTCCAAAACCATGTATTTAAAGCAGTTTGCATATACATTATGTACAAAAAGTGATTTTTTTATCGATTTTTTTATTCATGTTTGTACATTGGGAGGGGTTCCTGGCCCCTTTTTTCTGTGTTTAATATGCTGTAGAGTAATAACATAGATGCTCTAGACTGTATAGTGGGATATTCTGGTCCACAGGGCAGAAGGGAACACTAGTGCTGGCGTAGCATTGCTGAAATGGATGTTTCATTTTACATCATTTGTCAACTTGTGATTCCAATTCCTTCCATTTTCGCAGAAAATTAAAGAAAAAGTACTCTTGTAAATGCACTTTTTCTGTCTTTTCTTAAGCAAAGCAGAACTATTTCAATGTAAGATAAATATGGAGCTCACTAGACAGCATTAATAAAGGCCATGTTTTAAACATAGGCTTTATATTCTATTTTTATTGAAGTGATTGTTCTTGTAAATGTCTGGACTTCCCTAAATAGGAAAATTAACCTCCATAAATCATTGTAAAGACTTTTTTTTTTTCAGAGCTAACTTACTGTTCATCTTCTAGCTATAAATAAAAAGCACTACTCATTTCAAAGGAAATAATATGGGTCACATTTTCTCAGATTATCTTCCATGGTTAAGATTAATTTTAAATGGGGTGAAATAGGATTAATTACAGCTTGGGCAGATATCTAACCTCAGTGTGAGGTCTTCAGCAGGCAGACAGACACACTCAGCACATGCAGGTGCTGGGTGAGCTCTGAGCTGTCCATGCTCTGGAGCGGATGCTCCCAGTGTTCACCGACTCCTCCTGAATCCCTTGGGAATGCTCAGAATCTCACCTGGAAGGTCTGGCTGGCTCCATGAAACATGGAAATCCATCCCAACAGATGGTTGCTTCTGGACATGGAGAAGGTTCTTCTTCACTTCCTCTCTCCACCTGCACCCCACGTGTTGGTACTTGTCAGACAGACAGACACTCCAATAACTAACATCACTATTCTGGCAGGACACGAAACCTGCTGAAAAAAAAAGGGGGACTTTCTGCCAAGCCACTGGCAAAGCCTCAAGTGTGTTACTGATTTCCACATTTTGTCTTTCTGGCTGAATAATCAGCCAGCCAGATTATTCAGTAGATGTTTAAAGTAGTTTCTTATGACATTTAGAAATAACAGAGGGGAAAGAAGATTATATAATGTAGGACTATTCTGTGCTAAAGGTGACATCACCAAGAATTTTAATTTCTAACTTTACTATAATCCCCTTATTTCTGCTTTGTTGACATAAAATACATTCCAAAGTGTCTTCCAGTGCCTTGAATGAAAGTTTATGCTGTTGAGGACACAGTCATTGTGATTATACTGAATTGGGATTTTTTTTTAATAAGAGATTACATATCATGGTTGCAAGAGCAATCAAAACTAAAGCACCCTCTTGGCAGGCTTCATGCTGTTCTCCTGCCTTCTAATCTTTTCCAGTTTTTCCCCAAATGATAGATGTTATTTCAGGCTTAGTTACAAGGTGGAAAAAAAAATACATAATTAAGATTATGAGATCAAACACTGCTAGAAGTGTTAAAAAGAACGGGGCTGTAAGAATTCAGATTCTTCCCCCCACCCCCTGCAATTTATATAAAACTTTATATAGAAATCTTGGCAGATTTCTTATTTTTGTATTAGCAAACATCTGAAAGCTGGAAAAAAACTTGGAAATAATTTGCATTCAAGGATGTAAGGCAAGAAAAACTTAATTTCCCTGCTTGTTCTAGTTTTTACTTTCTTTCCATCAAGTATAGGAGCTAGATACATACCAGCAAATTTTTATTTTGTCTCTAATGGGTCAGTTTAGCAACACCCTGTTAAATCTCTGCTGGTTCACCCTGTTAAATCTCTGCTGGTTCACCCTGTTAAATCTCCACTTGTTTCTGCATCCTCCACCAGATTGTTGGTGTTTGAGAAACCTCCTCTTGCCTAATCAGCCTGAACAGCTCAGGCAGGAGAAGCAAGGGTGTTGGAACAACAGTAACAAGCCATTATTTCAACAGAAATTAAACAGATTTACAGGAGTAATTAGCAGTGAAAGACAAGCATAACAAGGGCCCATAAAAGTGTGTGTCTTTGTGTATCTGACCTTCACAGGGAGCAGCAAAGAGCTCTGAAGGACAGCAGCAGAAGAGAAAAGGGGATTAAATCATTTCTTTGCTGCGTCAAGTTCCACCTGAATCTAATTTTTTTTTCTTAAAGGTGCAGGATTAGAATAATCTAGGCAGAGTTTTTTAAAAATGGATACATATTCTTATTTTACTTGTAGGGAGCCACTTAGTAAGTTACCCAGGATGGCTTTGATGGGGAACTGGAAAGAGAATATGCATCTTGGAACTCTCAACTGCTTTCCCTCAATCAGAATATCTGCTCCTGAGAGAAACTTCTCTCTCCAGATAGGTTTGTCAGCCAGAAGGAATTTCACATTTAAAAAATGAATATTTTTATAAAATATTATTTTCCACAGGAAAAATATCGCTGGATAGCTGAGGCAGCCAAGTGGGTTTTCTAGGCAGCACTTACAGGATTTTTTTTACAGCAGTAAGTCTAAAAAATGCTGGGTTTTTTTCTTTTTAAGAAAAGAGCATGTTTGGTTTGATCACTTGGAAGAAATCTGAGGGATGAGCTGCAGGACAGATTCCCAAGCTGAAACAAAAGATGAGTGTGCTAAAGTATTTCAAACTGTTTACTCCACTGTGCCCTTGTGTTTTGCAGTAAAATCTAGGTTATTTTTACTTCTCTGTACTTGGCATTTTATTATTTGCTACAATGTGCAGGATAATTCTACCTCTGGAGATGTAAGGAACATAACAAAGCAGTGGAACCAATGGGGATGTTCCCAGGGACTGACTCACTGTAATTCCAGGGCTTAGGAAAAAGACATTTTATAATTAGTTTATGCTATTTATCAAGCTATTGCCCTCAAATTTTGAAAAAAAAACAACCCTGTCATTCTACCATAGGATGATTTTTTTAAGAGCAGTCTGAAAGAGTTTTAAATTATTCACCTTTATTAGTTACCAGTAAGTAGCTTGGGGCTTTTTTTTGTTGGTTCAACAAATTTGAGTTCACCAAACCCCACAATCATTTATTATTCTCATTGATTGCTTTGGAGGAATAAATAAATTCAGTTTTCTGCCTTGCAGTGTAATTGGTTTGAATGGGTGCCTGTTATAATGCATTTGAGTGGTGGATTTAGTGATTAGTCACAGCCCATTGACAAATACTGCACTGGTACTTAAAACTGAAAAGATAAGGCAACCTTAATTGTGAAATCAGGCTGTTTCTCACCCTTTCTAAGAACAGGACTTTCCTGGCTTCCCCTTTGTTTTGACTTACCTACAGTTATTTATGTTGCTATTCCTGCTCCTTCCCAGTTTCAGAGAAATCCTCTTTCTGTTTCAGAGCTGGGAAAACCTGCAGGTTGGTCATCAAAAGTGTGTTTGCTTAACTCCCTGAGCCTTTCTGGTGAGGGACACAGCTGCATGTTACTGGTGATGATTCTTTCTCAGCCCTTCAGAGTAACCCAACAACATTTCCACTGCAGCCCTGTCAGTGTCTTCAGCTATTTCTAAACTACTCCTCCTCTAATCCCTCATCTGGGTACAGCTTGACCTAATTTGCCATGATCCTACCAGCTATGCCAGTTACATAAGGAGAGGTAAGATGTGGAATTTGCATGAAATATTTTGTTACATTGCACAAGGGTGTTGGGGTTTTTTCTTTTCAACAAGCCACTTGTTTATGTGCATGCACAGCTTAAAACCCTATCTCTTGATGCTCATTCATTTCCTGAAAATTACTTCCCTCAGGAATGGGTAAGGTTTAAAGCTATGTAAAAAGAAGGGGGGAAAAAAGGAAGGAAACCCCCAAATCCTTGATTCCTTCTGCTTACACTCTGCAAGTGACTGCTGTGGGCCATCCCAGTGGCTTCTCTTTATAGCCAAGTCTCTACTTGCAATAGGTCTGGTCTCTTACAAGTGGTGGTTTGTCCTCCCTTCATTCTTTTTCCTCTCATATTTCAGTTTGTGGCCTTGTCACAGCAGTGGCTCCAGCTGTGCTGCCCTCCCACCATGGCCGTGTTGTCATGGAAGAGAATCATAGAATCATTTAGGCTGGAAAGGACCTCAAGGATCATCAAGTCCAACCTTCACCCCAAATCTCCCTGACCCCCAGACCCTGTCTCAAAGCGCCACATCTACTCATTTGTTGAACCCCTTCAGGGATGGTGACTCCAGCACCTCCCTGGGCAGCCTGGGCCAGTGCCTGACCCCTCTTTCAGCAAAGAACTCCTTCCTAATGTCCAATCTAAACCTCCCCTGGTACAACTTGAGGCCATCACCTCTTGTCCTGTTAGTTACTTGGGAGAAGAGACCAACACCAGCCTCACCACAACCTCCTTTTATGTAGCTGTAGAGAGCAATGAGGTCTCCTCTCAGCCTCCTCCAGGCTAATACAACCCCAGTTCCCTCAGGTGCTCCTCATAAGCCTTGTTCTCCAGACCCCTCACCAGCCTCATTGCCCTTCTCTGCACCCGCTCCAGCACCTCAGTGCCACCTGCTGCCAGCGTTGCTTCCCTCTTTGATCCACCTCCGTGCCCTGCAGGCGATAAAAACCGAGAAGATAAGCCGTGGGGCTTTTTCTTGCCTCCACACTCACCGGCTGCAGAACCTTCCCGGCCCCGCAGCTCTGCTCAGGTTGGTGCCGCGGCTCCCCACGCTTGAGGGGCGGGGATCCCCAGGGAGTCCCCACCGCCCTCCAGTCCCTCAGCCTCTCGCCTCCTCGGCCTTGGGCGGTGGCTCCAGGGCCCAGCGCGGCCGCGGCCGCCTCCGGGTGGAGCGGCAGGAGGGCGGAGGGGGCCAAGCGCTGCCCTGAGGCGAACGGGGGAAGCCGGCGGCAGCTGCGGCCTCCCCGCTGAGGGGAAGGGTCTCCCCGAGGGGTGGCCGAGGTAGGTCTCGGGGGAGGAGGTGGCAGGGCTGAAATCCCCCAGCTCTCCTCAGGCCCCGCCGCCGCCCCGGGGATCTCCGCGGGGCACTGAGGGATTTTCTCCCCGAGATCTAAGCAGGCCCCACGGCAAAAACACAGGAGGAGAGGCGGCCAGGAGCCCGCTCCTGCCGGTGAGGTCGAAACCCTCCCCTCAGCCCTCACTCAAAACAGCTCCCGGGGCAGCAGCTCGCAGGGAAATTCACCCTGAGCCTGGGCAGAAAGAGGGTCCCTAATTCCACATCCCTGTAAGGGCAGGATCGGTGAAATACAGAAATAGCCACCGACTGGATTTCTGCTGCGATTATTTGAAATTTAGATAAGCTCCCCTTTGCGTTACATAAACAAATGGTGATATGTCAAGTGTACTACTTTAAATATTTACACAGCCAGCCCAGCTCCCTCAGCAGCCCTCTCGCTTCCCCTCAGATTAGAGGAGAACAAGCTACAGAATGAAAAAATTTAACCAGACGTGGTCCCTTCAAGCATTTTATAGCTGTTATTTAAGAGTGTTTTAGGGTCTTTCATATATCTTTCAGTTACATCTGTTTCTGTATGTGAAAAATCCTGGTTAAAGAGGCTTGCCCATCATTTCACATGAACTACTAAAGCTTGAATGTTGAATACTCCTTGTTGTGTTCAGAGAAAGAATCCAATAACAAAATGCTAAGAAGCATGAAGTTAAAGTAAAATAAAAATTATTTAGGAGAATTGTAACTTTATTTAGAGTCCTTTTAATCCTGTCTTCTTGAAACCCAAGTGCAAGCGTAATGCAAATTTAGGTGTCACAAGCTGTAATTGCTTTTACAGACTGTAAGAGTTTGGACCAGGCTCATTCAAGAAATTTTGGAGCTCAGCTTAATGGTCTTCTCAAGATTTGAACTAGATTCCTGAAGTGCTGTGTGCTGAGTTCCTAACCTAGCTAATAAAGTGCTGACAAAGGAGCTTAAACTCCAGTGCTCAGAGTTGGTATGTAAGAGAAGAGAGGGATGAAGTCACCACCACAATCCGTGTCTGGGCTTTCAGGATTTAACCCTTTCCTTACAGAGGGTTGCAGTCGCATCCCTTCCCTGCCTTCCAACAGAGAGCTTGGTAGTTGAAGCTCTCAGCAGGGTGGGGTTACAGAAATTAGGACTTTTATCCTTGAGAGAATTAAAAGAACCTCTATTATAATCTTCCAGATGATTGATTTGATCACTCTGCCACTACCACTGATGTACAGGGCTCTCATTTGACCCTTCCTGTTGAAATAGTTCTATTTTCTGGGGGCTGACTGGTAATTGCATGCTTTCCTAGCCTTTTGGTTCAGACACTCTGTGTTCCTGTCTGTGCTGCAGTGAACGTCACCTCCAAATGAGCGTCTGTTCACCAGCCCAGTCTCATCAAGCCAATTTTTGGCAGGCCACACAGCTGCTGTCTTCTCTTCCCTCCCACCTCCACTCTGGCTTGCTCTTCACAGCTTTCTCCGTAGTCCTTCCTCAGCAGCACTCCCTTTTTCACCCTTTGCTCCTCCTTCCACCAGAACTTGTTCCATTCCTGCACCTGATGTGCCTCATCAAGGTGTTTGACCTGCTCTCCACACACCTTACCTGAAATGCTGTCGCATTTGTTGGGGTCCAGGGGCTAGGCTGTGCTCTCATTTTTATTCTGATTTTGGCTGCACATTTCATTATGCCTTGCCAACTTCCAAGCTATTGAAGAGGAGGGATGGAGAACACTCCAGATAAAGCTATGTCATGGAGGTTAGAGTAGGTGGAGGGAACACATGGAGCCTGGCCTGCCTTTGAAGACATTCACAGCAGACATCCATCCAGACACTGTAGAAACACAATTTTTGCATTTGCAGTTAAATATTTTGGAGAATTGGGTGCTGAGAGATCTTGGTCTGAGGAGGACAAACCAGCTGCAACTTTGCCAGCAGAAGCTGATAAAAGGTGTGTGAGAGACACTGAAACACTTTTGTGTCGTGGATCATTCTCAACCCACAAATCTTGGTAACAAAACTCTTAAAAATCACCCAGTGCTGTTCTCTAAAGAAGATGATTTGAGGCAGCCATCAGGACACACTAACTCATCAAGGAAGCACAGGGAGGTCAATAAGTGACATGGATGCACTTTATTTCCACCTCAGAGATATTTATATCATCTTGCTTCAGTCACTCACCTGGAACTGGAAGATCACAACATTTTCTGAGTGAAACAGAGCTCAGATAAAACTGGTTATCCAAGAGTGAGCCACTGACTCCATCCTTACCTGAACCTTTGTGCAGCAGCATTGCAACTTACTTTCCACTCTAATTTTTGAGATAATGATAATTATCTCAGGCTTTGAGATAATGATAATTATCAGGCACATCCATAAGCACATTGCTTCTGAAGTCAAGAGTTTTTGTCTGGCCTGGGTGTTTTATTTCAGCCTAGGAGATATCAACCCAATGATTCCAAGTGATGCTTCTCATCCCACTAATTTCATTAGTGAGCCTGGGGAGAGGCAGGAGGTGCCTCTAATTAGATGTAATTAGATTTTAGGAGTACATATTTTCCCTGGGTAACAGCAGGTTAAGGCAGCTTTAAAACTGGAGTGAAATGAAACTGGGGAACCTGGAAGTGAGTGATTTATTAACTCAGGCCCTCTAACACTTGCTTAACCTTTTGTACAGTAAATCTGTCTTAACAAATAGTTAAACATCTTCCTCCCCAAGTCCCTAAACACTGAAACATGAGGAAAAAAAGCATGATTTTTTTTTAACCCCCCCTCACTTCAGCTCCAAGGAGCTTTGCCCAGAAGACATGAACATTCTCCAGTCCCATCACTTTTCTGAGCAGCTGTTCTCTTTGTGCACCAAGATACAACAGGAAATAGGATATTTTCAATCATGCCTTACTTTGAAATGTTTAACAAAGACTGCTTTAAAGAAAACCTTAAATCTTTGCTCTGGATACCTGATTTCTAATTAGCCCTAACATTTGTGGCCCAATTGCAGCAAACACTCTAGGCACTCTGAGCCAATGATCTGAACATCAGAGACTTGCCATATTTGGGCTCTTTTTCCAGCCTTTACTATTTTAGAGTTAGCTCTCAGCCATCTCCAAGGTAACAAGGCTCAAGCTACGTAGAAAGAGCTTCAGTACAACAGCACAGATCACCTGTAGCTGTGCCTGCAGGAACACACTTGTTTCTGCCACCTTGGAAAGGTGTTGGAGCAGCTTTCTGGGGAGAGCTGGGGCAGCTTTAAAGAGCAGCCAACAGAGCAGTGTCCAGCTGAAGCAGCAGGGGGGTGTGCTGGGGTCAGCCACAGCCTGGAGAGCTGAGAGTTTGAGTAGTAGAGAAAAGAAACAGGTAGGAAATCATTCTTTCAAGCTGTTGCTGGAAATAAAAAGCAACAGGAAAGTAACAGCAAAAAACCAAACATGTAGGAAGGCTTCCCACCATTTCTGTTCCTTATTGTTGCCTTTCTACCCAACAACAGAACCCAGCAGCTGACATGAAGTAGCTTTGTCTTCATCCTTTGAAATCTCCAAATCTAGATGGTAATCCTGATGTGCAGCTCCTTTTGTTACTGTGTTTTATTGCTAAAACTACAGTAAAATGTGCCTCTTGGCTGTCATTTGATTCTGCTAATAATCCAGCTGCAGGATTTGACTGCAGGACATGAAGAAAAACTCACCCTCAAAAAAGAGCACTGGCCCAGGCTGCCCAGAGGGGTTGCGGAGTCTCCTTCTCTGGAGAGATTCAGAACACACCTGGACATGATCCTGGGCAACCTGCTGTAGGTGACCCTGCTTTAGCAAGGGAGTTAGACGATCTCCAGGGGTCCCTTCCAACTTCACCCCTCTGTGATTTCATCTTTCAAGACCCTTTCAAAGGACCAGTGCTTTTTCTAAACCCAGACCCAGCTTCCACAAGCTTCTCTAATCCTCATCCAGCAGAAAAAAAGAGTTTTGTGTGTACCTTGTACTTTCTGTAGGTGTTCACACCATTAAAGAAAACCACCAGCAAGCTCCATGCCTGGGGCACATCCTGCTTACATCAGGCAAGGCAGCCAGGTCTGAAGGACCTCTGGGGTTCCCTGAGGGGAACAAGGAGTGCCTAGAGGTTGCCTTGGGCACAGGCACTAATGACACCCTTGTAAATGACTTGGTGAAGCACAGGCCAACATGACCTAGGGCTAAGCTGGCAGAGCATCCCTGCCTACCTAAGCTCATTAGCTGCAGCAGCTGCCTGCCTTTTACAACCACCCCTGGCTTGATGCTCTGATCATCACCATCCAGCACTCCAGGAGAGTCAGAATGAACAAGAGGATCCATGAGGGCAGCTCAACAGAGGTTTTTCCCAAATGATGAGAAATGACATGTCCACAAATCCCCATCTGCCAAAACAAAGTCACTAATTCAGTTACCTGCCAGCAACTTAGAGCAGCAGTGAGTGACCAGAGCTGTGGTAGCTGAGGAGGAATGAGAGGGCACAACCAACACTGCTCAAGCAGGGTCCTGAAAAATGCAATTTTAGAAAGAACATACATACAAGGGTCTGGTTTGCATTTATTTTACTTTAAATAAAAAAAGTGCATTTCCCATATTACACTTTTTTCAGCTGAACCAGTCCTAGCAGAAAGGAAGAATCATCCTCCCACCCCCCTTGAAATGAAACCAGTCTGTGGGGCCTGGAACAGTTTGTATCAATATTACTCCAGTGCAGAGTGAAAAGCACCTCAGAAAGACTCCATGGCCAGTCCACCATGACTAACTTCTTGTTTAACCCTTCGTGGTTTCCACTGTCTGAACAGCATCAAGAACTCTCCTGAGTTGCCAGAGATACATCCTGACAGTAGGAAATCCAAAGTGTGTTCCTGCCCAGTGAGCACTGGCACTGCTGGTAAAGTCTGCACAGAGTGCTCTTGCCTAACGAGGCTGGCTCAGCAGTCCTGCTTTAGCTGCCAGAGCTTCATTCTGCTGGATGTGGTACTCCTGGAATCTCATGGAGATCCTCTGTGTCATTTTTAAATACTTCTGTAGGCAGTGGTCTGAGCAAGCCATCTAGAGGAAGGAGGAGACAGAAGGATTCAAACAGTAGTTAAAACACTTCCCCAAACAGGACCCAAAATATCATGCTATACAGGGATAAATGATAAGGTGACTACATCTCAGTCTGTGGTGAGCTTCAGGATGAGGGTCTAACTGTGCACAGCCTCTCTGTGCAGCAGAAAACATCAAGTTTAATTTGAGGGATGCCTGAAACATCCTTTATTATTCATTTTTATATGAAAGTCTTCATGGAAAACATCTCAAATCTAAGATATTACAATTTTAGCCTTGGACTCCTCTATATAAAGCATTTCATTTTGCAATAAATACTAAATCTATTAATATTTTTAAATTCTGTTTACAAGCTGTTTACATTACATTCTGTTTACATACTATTTTTGACAGCCAAATGTAGATCTTCTGTGTCCTTAACCTTTTTTTTGACCTTATTCCTTTTCACTCAATCAGTCTTATGAAGGTTAATCAAGCAAGTAGAAAAGCAACCAGAGCACCCTCTGAAGTTCCATCAGGCAGCTAGACAGGGAAAGAAATACCAGGGCCTATTCCACCTATCATAATGCTTTTTTTTAATTTAGAGACTTCCTTTTTTCCTCTTTAAGTGTATAAGAAGAGTTATGAGATTACTTCTGAGCAACAGTTCTTCTAATTAGGTATTTTGTGTCATGGTTCTAAGCCTTGCTATCACTGCAACAGTTAAATTTAGACAGAAAGCAAAGATGACCCCTTTGCATGATTACTAGAAAACCAGAAATTGCTTGGATTCTGCTCATAAAGGGATGTGAAAAGCAGAAGGGCTGAAAATGAAGAAGCCAAACCCACACAGCTCTGCACCCACCCTCCTCTCCTTAACTTGGCATCAGCTACAGCAGAACCTGTTCAGCAGGAGTGGAGCCTGACTAGGAAACAATCCCTGGAGGTACCCCAGGTCTCTGCTCGGGGTGTGGAATTTGTGACAGGGTGCCTGGGGAAGTCTAGACTTGCTGTGCACACTTGCTGTAGGGAAAGAGGTCAGAAGCTGGTTTTTTCAAATGTGGGAATCTCAAAGGAGATTCATCCAGGTATTCATCTTCATTATTTAATATGAAACTACAACTTTCAGTAGGAACATGGGAACTTCCAGGTCAGACCAGTGGTCCATCTAAAACAGTGTCCTGTTTACACCAGGGGCAAGAGCCAGATGCTCTGCAAGAAACCCTGTCATGGATAATTATGGGCAACACCTCCCATAAGGTTTCTTTCCAGCCTCCACTGTTAACATACAGCTCCTGTATTGCCAGACATGTCCCCTTTGCAGATCACAGGAGCAAGAAAAAGATAAGAATCTAAGACTATTTTTTGCAACTAAATCTTGAGTTTAATTCCCCTCCAATAAACATTCTTTGGGTTTGGATCCCACGTCTTTATGTGAACCATTATTTTTAAATACCACACTTGGAGTGGCAGAAGAAAGAAGTCTAATCCTCTACTGGAAATCAAATACCATCTCAGAAAGGTAAAGAGGTTGTGCCATTATCACTTCTGTCAGTCCTAGTAACTGACACTCCTTGTGGTGTTCAAGCAATTCAAAACGAGTTGGTAAAATACTGTAACCAGACCTTATCCAGGGTAATTCTGACCTCTTGTAGTCAGTAAAAAAATTCCACTAAAGCAGATGCAGACATCAGGGAAAGAAGGAATCTGCCTCGGGAAGCTAAGAGAGCTTTGTTTAGTGCAGCAAAACAAAAGCCAAAAGGAGACATGATTTCTGCCTCTGCTGAAGAGTTAAACTCCAAGGAGGCAGAAAATGCTTAAAAATAATGATTAATTTCAAACTTTAGGGTTCTCCCCTCCACCCCCCCTGCCAGTCAGGCAAATATTAAACTTTTAACCAACAAAATTATGAGATTCTGAAACAGCCTCTCAACAGGAGACAAGAGGCAAAAAAAATGCAACAAATCTTATCAAGAGCTTAATATTTTTTTTGCAGGTGACTGTGACAGAGCTCCCCAGGATGCAGAGAAGGGGATTTAACAGCCAGAGCTTTGGAGGCCTGTGCTTCTATGACTCACTACAATGCAGGGAACAGGGGTGAACAAGTATTTCAGTAGGACTCTACCTTGAAAGAATGAGATGCAGGCTGCAGGTGGGCAACTTCCATGTCCACCCCTCAGAAGCTGAGGCACAAGAACCTCCACTGATAGCTCAGAGAGTGAAACACAAAGAATTGCAATAAGCAGCCAGTGCTCAAGTGAGATCAAGAAGGTTCCCTCTGTGTAGAAGACAATGACAAAACCTCAAGAGGTCCTAGCCCAGTTTGTTTGTAGCTGATGATCTAACACATCAAAAGCACTTGGCCTTGTTTGTTCTTTCTGTAACCAGACTGTTGGGGTGCAATGAAGTCCTCAGCATCACTTTTGGACATACAAAACAACAGACAAGCTATTTTTGCCCATTAACTCATCTTCTCACTTGGAAGCTACATACCAGACACCTAAACCCCACTAAGGGCTCCAACCCAGCTTTGTAGCTCATTAAAAGACCAAAACTTTCCAAGTTGCCTCTGAAATTTGGATGCTACACAGCAATTCTATCAAAGGGTCATTACAAGCATTTACCTACCTCTTCTGGCTTAACCTCCCTGCTAGTGAAATCCTTTACACAATCCAGGAAGCAGTTTTCTGTAAGTTTATTGTATGTTCCAAGGAACTCCTTGAACTATAAATAAAAAAAAAATGAACATAATGAGTATAAAAAATTCTACATTAGTTTTTCTTACACAGTTGCACGGGCCATCTGGTGACAGTAACATTTAAAGGACAAATCTCTAGAAAAATTTACTATCCATCAGAAGATTCCAGCACCAAATGCTGCTAGTACTCAAATCAGACATGACACAGTGGCTGTCAAGGATCAAATGTTTAAATTTTGGTTGCTACAGAACTAGTCTTAACTCAGATAAACATTATGACAGAGGAAAAGCTGTAGGCCATGGAAAAAGAAAGAGTAATAAAATTTCCAAGGCCACCACTCATGAGTACAGCACCTTACCTGCTTGATCTGATCAGATTCTGATATTTGTCCAGCCATATTCCACCACCTGTGCTTCAGTCACCTATTCTGGAGATAAAAAGTCACGTTTCACACAAAAACTTACACACAAACTGCAATATCTGACAACAGAATGGAATTCTCTACATTGCTGAAGTATGTTCAAGTGCAGCTTTTCTAGCAAACTTCCAAGTCATCCACTTCAAAGTCACCTATTTGACAAGTATTCAGTTGAAAGAACATCCAAGATAATTCCAGGTATGAAACCTTCCCAGATCCACCTGTTAACTGCTGTCCTTTAAACACTTTTTAAGCATTTCTGAGTTACTTTAAAATTAAAGAAGATCTTTTATAAACACTTTTAAAGTAAAACTAGGGCAGGAGTTGGGGGAGAAGCAAGCAATAACATTCTCTGGCCTTATAGTTTCAGTGACTTCAGATGTCATCTGTACAAACAATAAGGGAAAAGACAAGTATAAAATGGCAGCCACTTTGAATAGATGCAGGGTAAGCCAGCTAACACCAGAGGATGTCTGGTTTCTATACAGCTGCATTCTCAAACACTTCAACTAGAGCAAATATTCTGGTCATTGAATAGAGTGAATTAAATGCAAGAATGAGAGCAGCCTTAAAGGAAGTGAAACAAAGAAAAAGGGAAGAATGAGCAGCCCTGGATCCAAGAATTTAAGCAAGAATCCTCAGGGAGCACTCACATTCCTAATCCAACACAGCAAACAAGCTCAGGATTGAAAGCATCCCTGCAGGTTTCCTAGAATGCTCAAAGCAAATCTTCCTTCCCCCTTAATTTACATATTATGTAAGACCTATCACAGACAATAAAGCAAGCTAATATTACAGGTCAACAAGAACAAGACCCTTCAGTTTAATTCACATCAACTTGTGGAAGAAAAAATAGCACTGCAGTGTAATCACTTTGGGGAAGAAAGTTCACATAGCCCTTTAGCAAGGGCTACTTACACTTAATCTTATGCTTTGCTGTGAAAAAAAGTTCATTTAGCCCTTTAGCAAGGGCTACTTACACTTAATCTTATGCTTTGCCAAATTTTGAGCAAGCCATTGATGCTTCAGAGAGCTTAAACTACCCCAGTGTCTCAGCAGGGGGAAGGGAGAGGGTAAGCAAGCCTTCTGAACAAGAACAAAAAGACATTAATAATTATTTCTACAACAGAAAGAAACCCAAGCCACTAAAAATAGCACTGTGGGGCTCCCCCAAGTACACACTCTCCCTACGCCCCCTCCCAGCAGCAGAGGGATTGTAACATCTGCAGCAATAAAGTGTAATGTTAAGAGCCAGAGGAAGCCAATTTAGGGGTTGGAGGTAAAAAGCATGTATGATTCTTGGATTTAAGACATCCTCCCACAAGATGGGTCACAGGTTACTCCTCAGGAGAGCCTACAGGATATGGCTGCTCAGAAGAAACAAACATTACTCAGGTTCAGGCAAACCTCTAACTTGTTTTAGGAGGTGGGCACGACTCATCTGGGACAACAATTAGTGAAAGTGGATGGCAACCCCACTCTTTCAGCCTGTTCAAAGTAAAAACACTGACAATTCTATAAAGTCAGTTTAAGCAGATTATTAAAGTTGGAATCCACAGAGAACAGGAAAGACTTTTGTCCTCTCCCAAGCACTGAAAGGTAACAGCTTCACCTGCCAGTGCCACGTTCTCACACCCAGCATTGAGTATGATCCTGCTCTAGTGGGAGGTGTCCCTGCCCATGGCAGGGGGTTGGAACTAGATGATCTTTAAGGTCCCTTCCAACCCTGACAATTCTATGATTGCTTCATTATGTTCCTTCACAGCCAACCTGATCTTTTGTTCTTCTGTGACTAGTTTGGCAAGCTTAAAATTACAGAGTTACTGAGCTGCAGTTCCACAAAGCTTTCACACTTGGGAAACAGCTCAGATTTAATTCAGCACAGTGGCACTATCTGATTTTAAGTGTCTGAAGCACTTGGTGCCCCTATGGGTACTTTCCACTTTCCACACAGCAGGCAATGAAATTATGTGGCTCTGCTGCACCTCTTCAGGAGCTACAAATTACAGGCAGTTTCCTTAACATCTGAAGAGGCACTACCCAAACATTCCTGGAAACACACATTTCTGGTTTGTATCTTTTAAATGCATCACTTCAAGTTTTCCTGCTTGTCCCCTTTCCCTGTGAAAGCAGCAAAAAAAAAAAACCCAAAGTGGTGAAAGAGCCCATTACAGGGGTTGGAACCTTAACTAACACACCACAGAGCTTCTTATGTAGCTGCTCAAACAACTCCAGTGTGCTTCAGGTTTAAGCCTACACCACTTGAGTTATTTTCCTCTGGAAAAATATGATTTGAAAATTCCCCACAGGTCCCACTGAAGGAAGCAGGTTTCTCTGAATAAACCTCTGCAACAAGGGCCACATGGTCTGGCTGTGCTGGTTCATCAGGAAAGTAGCAGCAGCTGGGAAGTCTCCCTTCTTGAAGGGCCCTGGAGCTCTTCCAGACACATCCTGATGTTCTAAAGAGATGTTCTTTTAAGATAAGCCTCTCTGAGCAAAATTAGTAATTAAGGATAACTCCAGGTTTTCATTTCTCATAGTTAGGCAAACAGTTTTTCCATCATCTTTCCAAAAGTAATAAAGGTTTTAGCCTGTAATAGCTAGACATGATCTTAAAGATCTTTTCCAACCTAAGCAATTCTGTGATTCTCTTCAAACCTACTCTCTATGAAAGGTCCACCCCAGCTCCCAGGCTCATTTTAGAATCTGGAAAATGCCTCCAGTATTTCCTTCTGCTGTGGCTGCCACTCCCATTGCCATGGAAGCACGGAATCACTACAGAGTGACAGCTCTTTTAAAAGGGTAAAACTCATTGATTCACTAAAACCAGTGACAAGGTTAAGGATTGGCCTGACCTGGGTCAATCATCTCTTCAGTGGCAGAACCAGAGGTCAAAACTCTTCTAAAACTTTTTTTATGTGAATACAACTTCCCAGCTGTATCTCCAGACTTTCAGAACTGGAACTCCTAAACTCTAGTAACTGGAAGAGAGCTTTGGTTATTGGTGGGTGGTTGACAAGCCTGCCCCATCAAACAGCCCAGAGCTCTTACAGGTGAGGCACACACTAGAAATTTCAGCAAAGAAGTTTTTTCCACTGATGTGGTCATCATCAGTGTCTCTTACCTAACCTTGAGTCAACAGTGTCCCCTCCCATGGAAACTAAACACCCCCCTGTGTTTTGGGGTATTTTCCCCAATGTTTTTACAAGAAGCTGCATTTTATGAGGGAGGAGCCTGTGGAGAGACACCATAAATTCATCACACTTGCTACTCTCATTAACAATCTGAATTAGGTGCAGGTGGGACCTATTCTACACATACAAGGCCGTGATTTCTTTTTTAAACCTTTGCTTCCACACAAGCACCATGAAAGTGTTTCTGCATGTGCATAAAAAGGACAAAGGATAAAAATATCACATAGAAGAAATGTGTGAAGATAAAAGCACCCACAGCTTGTAGAGAAAAGTTTTTTTATCATTGGAATTACTAGGCTATAACCTGATTGACATCAGACTAAAAAACTCATTTAAAGAGAAAGGAACAGGTCAGAAGTTGGCTGAATAAGAAGGTGCAGCTGGCACAGAGTATTATAATTCATGATCTTGTGGAATATAACAGAACTCCTGATCATAATGTAACTCATGATCTAGTGGGAGGTGTCCCTGCCCACAGCAGGGGGACTGAACTAGATGATCTAGTTCACCAAAGATGAATTATCATAGTTAAGTCTGAATTCATACATTTTGAGAGCCTCTTGGAAAAGTCTGAGCAGGCCCAAGGGGGCCTGTCCTGGAGGAAAACACATCTTCCCATAAGCAGTCTTCTACTTAGATCTGGTTTGGGTTCGGAGGGACCTTTAAAGGCCATCTAGTCCAACCCCCTGCACTGAGCAGGGACATCTGCAACTAGAGCAGGTTGCTCAGAGCCCCGGCCAACCTCACCTGCAATGGTTCCAGGGATAGGGCAGCCACCACCTCTCTGGCCAACCTGGGACACACTCTCAACCCACTCAGTGTCAAAAATTTCTCCCTTCTCTCTAGTCTAAATCTACCTCTTTTAGTTTAAAATCATCACTCCTTGTCCTGTCCCAACAGGCCCTGCTAAAAAGTCTGTCCCCATCGTTCTTCTAGGCCCCCGTTAAGTCCTGAAAGGCCACAAGAAGGTCTCCCTGGAGCCTTCTCCAGGCTGAACAAGCCCAAGTCTCCCAGCTGAGGGGTTCCAGCCCTCCCAGCATTGCTGGGACCTCCTCTGACCCCGTTCCACGTCTCTGCTGTGCTGGGGACTCAATCGGTTCTGGTCTCTGGGCTCACGTTTCTGGCTCATCTCCAGCTTCTCACCCACCACATTCAGTGAGGTCAGGCCCGGCTGATACTCGTGACCCAGCGAGCTCCAAACCCGAGCAGGAGATAGAACTAACTCCGCTCTGATTTTATTTTTTCACTACATCCTCCAGTTCTCACTTTCAAAGGCACCTTGAGCTCCTCCACCGGAGGTCAAGTCAAGCCCAGCCCAGCAGACCCAGCGCCCACCAGGCCAGGCCGCGTTCCCCTTACCCTCCATCCCCATCGAGAAGAAAACTCCCCCAAAAACGCCAATTTTTATTTGCCCGCGGCCCTCCCGGTAACGGCCGCACCTGACCCTGACCCCGTCCCGCCATCCCTGCGGTGCCGTGAGACGGCGGAGCCACGCTGGGGCTGCCCGGGCCCGTCCCTCCTTCCCGCCCTCCCCCACAGCTCCGGGAGCGCCGCCGGTGCCCGCGCGCGCACTCACACGCACCGCCACGAGCCCGGAGCGCGGGGGAAAGGGCGGGGCGAGAACCACCGAATCACCACGCGGCAAACCGGGCAGCGCGGACTTACCGGCGGCTCGAGCCCTCCCTTCCGCCAGGCGCAGCGCCCTTAGCGCCCCCCACGGGAAGTGGGCGGGGAGCGGGAGCGCGTTTCCGCCCGGACGCTGTTGAGGGGAGGACCGCGCGCAGGCATAAAAGGGGCGCGACGGGCGCTGTCGCTATGGCAGCGGGTGCTTCCGGTGTGGGCGGTGGGAGATCTCCGTCCCCTCTCCGTCCCCTCTCCGTCCCCTCTCCGTCCCCTCTCCGTCCCCTCTCCGTCCCCTCTCCGTCCCCTGAGGAGGGTTCATAGGCTTCCCCAAGGACCCTTCCCCGGGGCCTTCAGGCCGCTCTCCTTACACGGAGGTAAGCGGCGGGGCGGCGCGGCCGGAGCTCTCAGCGCTGAGGGCCGGCCTCAGTCAGGGCTCCCTTCAGCGTGATGAGATCCTCATGGAAGCGGGAAGCGGCTCCAGCCTCAGCCAGGACTCGCTGTCCAGCCTGACGGCGGGAGACGTGCTCATTCGCTCCACTGGTGTCCGCAGGGAGAAGCCTGTCGCCGCTGGGATGGCAGCCGGTGGCCGTGCCAAGAAAGTGACCATCGCTGTCAAGAAACTGCGGGACGTGGGTTCTCCCCCTCAGGCAGCTACTGAGGCCTCGGCCGGAGCCCGAGCACCCCGCGTTCCCCCCGCCTTGCCAGCGAACAGGGCTCCGAGTGCGGCACCAGGTGCGGGATTCGCCGGAGGCCTGAGGGATAAACGGCTCTGGGGGGTTTTCTGTCAGATACTGGGTTTATAATTAAGGAGGGTTTGTTTTCTGGTGCGGCGAATGTCCCCACTCTTTCAGAAGCTGTGGTGTTGGTGTGTATTTTTCACATAAAAAGGGAGTTGTGCTGGGTGAGGTGTTGATCAGAGCTGCCTTTACAGAACTTGTTAGCACAGAGTCTTTGACTCTGGATTCCTAGTCCTTAACTATTAAACAATTATAATTTTAATCAGAAAAGTCATGACCTTCAGCGGGGCATTTCACAAATAGACTGGGCAGCTTCAGAGGATAAAAATAAGAAAGTTAAGAAGCTTGATGCCTTTCCAGTCAGTCACACTTTGTAGCTTGTCTTTTTAGACACCATATGGATCTCTTCACTTCTAACCAGCAAGTAAATCTGTGCCTAACAGAGTATTACTCCTCCCAACAGTC
This sequence comes from Brachypteracias leptosomus, assembly GCA_013401335.1. Lineage (NCBI taxonomy): Eukaryota > Metazoa > Chordata > Aves > Coraciiformes > Brachypteraciidae > Brachypteracias > Brachypteracias leptosomus. The sequence continues at coordinate 112,348 of VYZX01012710.1, forward strand.
ACCTCTGAGTAGTCCTGATATTTAGGTCTTGTGTTTTTTTGGAATTTTGTGAGTTATTTTTCTGGTTTTGTGCTGGAAGAGAGATCAAAAGTCTTTTAAACACATTCCCCTTTTTCTGCTTCTTTAAAAATCTTTTTTTTTTTCTGGAGAGCTTGAGCTGGTAGATGTCCAAGCTATATCTCTACAAGCTTGCCTTTTTAAATATGTGTTAACTGGACACTTGAAAGGTAACAAATATTAATTGTTGGAACTTTCTGAGAAAGTCATTTAGCTCTAGTATTTTTTTAATTTGCAGAGTTTTTACAAGTTTTATGGAACCATGTGAGTTTCAGAGCTGCTCTGTTAAACAACTATCCAAAAAACTCTTAGGGAGAGAAGCAAGTTTCTCTAACTACCATAACTTTAAATTTTACTTATTAAAATTATTTTTCTTCCCATGTAGCCTTGGAAAGTGAACAAACAAATCAACCCTACTCCTAAACCCCACCTGCTTGACACAAACAACATACACTTGTCAACTCTCTGTACCAGTGAAGCTCACACAGACAAGTAAACAAAATTAATAAAATAAATAACAACCTTTTCTCTAACTTTAAAAAACCCCAACCTTGTTTGTAGAAGTATTAAGTAAATAATTTTAAGTCTTTTTTTTTTTTAATTGACTGAGACTGTAGAGATATACCATGTACTGTTCAAATTCAAAACTGCCACAAACAATGCTACTTATTTAGTTAGAAAATTCATTTAAATTCTTCAAAATATGTATCAGTTAGTCTCTGGGGTTTGGGGAGGGGATTTTAGTCTTTTGGGGGTTAAGGTTCAAACAGCTTCAAAAGATGTTACTTTTATAGTGTTAGGAAGATACATTAATCTCTGACATAACTAAAAAGTGTGCTGTTCTCAGTGTCCTGCTTCTGTAATGCATGTTATCATATAATTATCTCTTCCTATGATCTTTAGTCTTGTATTTGAGCTAATTTTAGTAATACTGTTTTTTCAGAGGTTTTTTCATATCTTGTAAAGCAAGTCTCCAATCCAGGCTCACAGAATTCATTAATGTTTGTAAACTTCTGTGGTCATTTGTGTTATCAAAGTCATTATGTTTAGATATTCAAAGACACAGGCAATTGAAATGCTGAGATTTGGGTTGGTCAATGTATATTGAAAATGCCTAACAAGTCATTATCAGCACAGTAAAACTCCTTTTATTTTAGGAGTCCCGAGTACTACAGGACACCCAGAACCTCTGCTTTCAGTAGAAGATTCTCCAGAGCCCCTGGTCTTATCACAAATGGTAAGAAGTGTTCCTGATGCTGCCTGGGATCTTGTGCTAAGAGAGCAGCATTTTTCTCAAGAGGTTGTAGGTGCTGTAGAAGCACAGCAGGTCTCTGGCTCAGCTTCCACAGAATAATTGTGCAGCTGCTTTCCTCTGTGAGTTGCTGCTGATGTGATACTCACTCATGCTGAAGTGTTTGGAGGGACTTTGCTGTACTGCTGCCTATTGCAGAATTAATACCAGGGCTTGGTTTTAAATTTCAGTGTAATTCATTTGGAAAAGTGGTTACACACAGAATCACAGAATCATTTAGGTGGGAAGAGACCTTTAAAATCACTGAGTTCAATCCTTAACCCAGCGCTGCCAGGTCACCACTAAACCATGTCCCTCAGCAGCACATCTACACAGCTTTGAAACCCCTCCAGGGATGGGGACTTCACCACTGCCCTGGGCAGCCTGGGACAGGCCTTGACAACACTTTCAGGGAAGAAATTTTTATTAATATCCAATCTACACCTCCCCTGGTGCAACTTGAGGCCATTTCCTCTTGTCCTATTGCTTGTTCCATGGTAGAAGAGCCACCTGGCTCCAACCTCCTTTCAGGGAGTTGTAGAGATTGAGAAGGTCTCCCCTGAGGCTCCTTTTCTCCAGGCTCAACACCCCCAGGTCCCTCAGCTGCTCCTCACCACACTTGTGCTCTAGACCCTTCCCCAGCTTCCTTGCCTTTCTCTGGACACACTCCAACCCCTCAATGTCCTTCTTGGAGTAAGGGGCCCAAAACTGACCCCAGGATTCAAGCTGCAGCCTCACCGTGGCACAACATTTGTTAAAAACCCTTAAAACTTTTGTGGATTTAAAATTTTTTTTTCTCTTCATATGATAGACAATGAACTGGACGTTAGTTTATATGTAACTCTTTAATGCTTACAACTAAGAGGGAGATAAGCCTTTTAATTGTTTGTTGTGCCTTACATAGAGCAGAAACTTGTCTCTGGGGCATCCCTATGGTGATAAGTGTGCACAAGGATAAAGTCAACCTATGCTGTGAGAGGATTGCATGGCTCAGAGCAGACCTAGTGACCTAAACAAGTCTCAAAAGTATGGTGGAGTCACTGTCAAATAAGGTTAACTAAGAAATTTTTATCTTTCTAACTTGCCTTTGTGACTCCTCATAGACTTTGATTATTCATGGATTCCACTCAGGAAAATTCAGCTCTACCCCTTCACTTCCACAGTCAGTGTTTGAGTGTTTAATTCTGTGTCTGGGGGTAATCTTGAATTGCTTGAGGTTCTCAACTTGTACAAACTTAAACATGTGTGGTTTCACCACTACTTCTTTGGCCCTAAATGAGGGGAATGCACTTAATCAGCACTTAGAATATATTCTTTTAATTTGAATTGTGTTTCTAGGCTTTTTGTCCCTAAAATGCCTATGAAGTTCAGGTGGTTCTATGGTAGAAATCTTAACCTGATTTATTCCAGATGATTCTGTGGTAGAGACCTTAACATGTTCTGTTCCAAGGCCTTGTGTTAGTGTGTGGAGATGCTTCCATTTGTGTATTCAGCAATTCCATCTGCTTCTAAAATTGTGGCTGCTGATACCAGAGGCTTTGACATGTGCTTTTTTGCTCTTCTGAAGGATTATCCTAGAGAAGCTGCAGTACAAGAAGATCCTTCACTGCTACTGGAAGATAGAAGAAGACCTAAAGGTAAGACACATAAATGTGCTGCTACAGCCTCTTTTATGTGAGAGCACTGATTAATTAGAGGAAAAGGGAGCTTTAATTTTACCTTAGGTATTTTTCTTCAATATAGAAACTTTTGAGTGAAAGTATTCAAAAGTTTATTTGAGAAAAAGATGGTAAGTATTATTTCTATTCTTAAGTTTTGCAAATTTTACTTCAGAATTGTACTTGCTGGCATTGTACTAACTCGTGTAGCTCTTGTGATTAACTGAGAGGGATTTCTAGTCCCTCTCCAGTTCCAGTGCACCACAATGTTGAGATTCCTTTGCTAATTAAACAAATCATGTCTCTGAATAGAGAATTTGGAGGGAGGCCTTGTTTGGATGTGTTCTCCTGTTGTGAGTAATTGTACTATAAATGTATATTTTTCTGTGAGCAGCCTACACCATGAAAAGATACTTTTAATCCTTAAGAATCTAAGAAATCCCATTGTCAATACCTTTAACTTCTGAATCTGGCAGTCAGTTTCAATCTGATTTGGGGAAGTGAAGACTTTTTAAAGAAAGTACTTTACTGCAGGTTTCTTGGAGATCTGTGGCTGGAAATAAACACAAATCAATACCCTCATTTAAGGCCCCAAATCAATACTTTAGTTTCCTCTTTTAATCTCCCAGAGGCAACAACTAGCTACCTTATCAGCATCTGTGTAGTAGCTGTGTGTAATCAGCAGCAGAGAATCACCAAACCTGCCACATCTTGGGCTGTTACACTGGATGAGGGAGACCCTGAAATGCTTTTAGCATAATTTAGAGCTATTAAGAAATTTTGTTGTAATTTATGATGACTGAGGGGAAATATTCCTACCACAGTTTGTTGGGTTTTTTTAATATATTTTTTTCAAGTTAGAATTTCCAAGGGTTTGTTGATTGTGTTGCCTGAGATCAAGTTATCTTTATTATGGCATTTTTTCCCAAATTTCATGAAGGTAAGGCATTATCATTTTCACAGCCTACCAAAATAAATTTTATTGATGCCAACATTAACACAATTTTATATAGTATTGAAATGAAGCCTCCTCTTACTCTCATCATGATTTGAGTCTGCTACTTAGTGCAGGGAAGCAATTTGTTATTGCAATTAATATGGTTAGTGTGGGCAATAGACTCTTTGCAGCAAAATTGTGTATGTTGATGAAATAACACTTTGTATCTACCTCTAAAGTAAATTTTTTGTATCAGTTAACTCAACAAAGTGTATTTTATGTGCTTTCCCACAGATGATGTTCTGATTTCTCAATATGCTACTGGCCAGAAAGAGGCTTTGAGAGCAGTGTTAAAGCAGAAGTAAGTATGTGGTGTTAGTGCCTCAGCTTTTCCTTTTCCCTACAGATACACCACTGTCCCACTTCTTCAGTTTCTGCCAAAATGCAGAGCTGGCAAACAAAAAGTGTTATTTAGTGTTCTCTGTTAATACTCCTTTTCTGTCTGTGAAGGTGTTTTCAGTTTATTTTACCCTTCAGAGCTCGCTGGAGTATCTTGTTTATTTTACATATTTGTGGTAATGCCTTTGGACTATTTGAATTAATGATTTCCTGATACAAGAATCAGGCAGGATCTGCTCTGACAGACAATTCCTTTTGTGCCAAGACCATATAGTATTTTTAAAGACAGGTGAGGACATATGCTGTTTACCCACAGGCTAGAGGTCTTGGAAGATCAAGAATTTAGGAGGACTTTGCTACTAGTATATTGAACTTTGCAGAATATAACCTGTAAACATATTCTTTGTTGCAGGTGCAGTCAACACAGGGAAATTCCTTTTATATTAGAATCTGTATCATAATCCTGAGATGTTGTGATAAAAGATAGAATAAATTGTTTCTTAGGAGAAGCAGCTTTCAAGAGCCTCAAGGAGAAATGCTTATATGAATAGTGATATCAATGCTACATATGGAAAATCATTTGCTTGGAGGGGATATGGAGATAACTGCTATTTACAGGCACTTGTTTATTTTTCTAGAGCCCAAAATACTCCTGTAGTTAAGGAGGTGAAGGTGCAGCTCTTAGGAAATGCCCCCACAGAAAAGAAGGAAGGTGTTGGTCATGACACTAGGTCAGCACAGAGGGAAGCTGATTCTGCAACAACCATCGCAGCAGCAACTGCTGCAGCAATTGCCACGACAGCTCCACTTCTTAAAGTAAGTACCTTGTGGTGATATTGGTTCTGTGCTCACTTACAGCAGTAGATGTTCTAAGGATGCCTGAAGTTGTTGGTAGTAGAGCCAGAGAGACTGAATGTGCCTGTTTGATGTTTTCTATGTTCCTAACCTCAGACTTACTGACCCAGAAATCAGAGGGAACTAATTTGTATTTGGCTAAATGGGCAAATGGACAGAGACTATTTGATTTACCTTTTAGAAGAATTTCATGGTATTTCTAAACCACCAAGCCTTAGGGCTGACTAGGATTTTATTTGTGTCTTGAGAAGCAAATCATTCCATGAGGATGGGCAGGATGTTTTGTTCTCTTCATAGAATCATAGAATTATCAAGGTTGGGAGGGACCTCAAAGATCATCTAGTTCCAACCCCCTGCCATGGGCAGGGACACCTCCCACTAGAGCAGGTTACTCCAAGCCCCATCCAACCTGGCCTTCAAAATTTCCAGGGATGGGGCTTCCAGCACCTCTCTGGGCAACCTGTGCCAGTGTCTCCCCACCCTCATGGGGAAGAACTTCTTCCTAACATCTAATCTGAATCTCCTCACCTCTAGTTTTGACCCATTCCCCCCAGTGCTACCACTACCTGACATCCTAAAAAGTCCCTCCCCAGCTTTCTTTTAGCCCCCTTAAGATGCTTGCACCTCTTTTACAGTGAAGTTTTTTCCCCTCCCCTTCTTAAATTTCCTCTCTTGCAGGTTCAGAATGATTTGGAAGCAAAAGTTAACTCAGTTTCAGCACTGCTTGACAAACTGCAGGAGACAGACAGACAACTGCAGCGTGTTGCTGAACAGCAGGCAAACATGAAGACTCAACAAGAGAAGTCCCATTGTCATGAAAGAGTCAGTGAGCTTGAAAAACAAATCACTGCTTTCATGGTGCAACGGATTCAGCACCTGGAGAAGTTACAGGAGCAACAAATGAATATTCAGGTATCTAAGTAACAATGCAGAAGCTTTAGCTTAATTTCTTCTGTATCTCAGTGTTACTGTTGTAATAATTTGGATTATATCTTAGTGTTGAAAAGGAAAGAAAGACTCAATGGCCAGCATATGAGTTTAGAGATTTCTGGGAAAAGTTTTATTTCTGGTTCTGTCCCAGATATCTGCTCCCTTCCCCACCTTAATTTTTATGCCTGTGGAAAGCAAATGCAAAAATTGTGAAATGTTCTCATTCCCATTAAGAAATTTAGACCTTTGTTAATTAAGGGAACTTTCATTTAATAAGTAGCAAGTCAGATTAAAATTTTAAGAACAATTATAGTTTATTTGGAGAAGCTTTTTGAAAGGCAGAATGATGTCCAAGCATGTCTGTGTTCTGAGGTTGTTATAAATGACTTTTCTCTCAAATACCATGTCAAAATCTGATTAATATGATGACATGGTAAGTATTCAAGTTTTACTTGGGAAAACTAATGCATATGTCAGAAATGCTTTGTCCTTTTGTCTCTTAGTCCCACCTCATTGGCTCTGCAGTCAACAAGGGTGGCTTACAGCAGATTCCTGCATCTTCCTCCAGTCATATGTCAAAACAGCCTGAGAAGCCAGAAGTGCTTATTAATGGAGTGTCTTCATATCAGAGGAGTTTATTTCCTACCAGTGCTGCACCTGTCCAAGGTGAAGATAAATTCTTAGTATCTTAACTTCCAGTGTTAGTTTTGCATTAGTTTTGTTTCTGTTAAGACTGGGTTGTACATCCCATCAGCAATGAGCAGTAAGCATTTCTTCTGTATAATTGATTTTATTGCCTAATATACTATGTGACTTATACCACTTATTCTGAAAATATTCCAGTTTAAAGTGAGAGTTTGGTATTTACTAACTGCTTAGCCTGCACCAAGAGAGGCCTGGGTTTGATCTAAAATAATCTTACTGAGGAACAATCAATTTGGAAGCCCATAATGGACTAACTCATACTATAGTTGGTTATTTTATTTTTTATTTCTTTATAAAAACTCTTGTAAGTATGGATCAAAACTAGAGGTGGGTAGATTCAGATGAGACATTAGGAAGAAGTTCTTCCCCATGAGGGTGGGGAGACACTGGCACAGGGTGCCCAGAGAGGTGCTGGAAGCCCCATCCCTGGACATTTTGAAGGCCAGGCTGGATGGGGCTGTGAGTAACCTGCTCTAGTGGGAGGTGTCCCTGCCCATGGCAGGGGGGTTGAAACTAGATGATCTTGAAGGTCCCTTCCAACCCTGACAATTCTATGATTCTAAGTATGAAACTTTCTTCCTGTTTATTTTTTAACTAGTTCTGTAATGTTTGAAATTTTTGTGAAAAATTCATATTTTTTTTTCTAGATTTCTTTCCTATTTAAGATTTAAATCATGTGGTTTTGGTTTTTGTTTGTTTGTTTTTTTTTTTCCCTGAAGCATGTTCAAGCTCATTTCAAAGTCATGGGATCCATACACAAATATCTCCTCTAAGGACACCAGTTCCTCGAAGATACGTTCCAGAACCTGTATCAAAAAATGTGAACATCTCCAAGAAAGAAAACCCTGTGACAGAAAAGGAAAATATTCCCAAATCCACAAGTGAAGGTACTGTGAGCACCACACTGGCATGCAGAGTATGGCTTGAGGTTTGTTGTGTGGTCCTCACCTATTCTGAGCTGTTGAGTTGCTGGCACTTAAATACAGGTATTCAGAATATTTGAAAATACATTTGGGATGGGTTAATTTTGTGGCTAAGTCACTTACTCTTAATGAACTAAAGACTTAAAGACTATAGCATCTCAACATGATTGTGCACTAGAATGTTTCCTCAGATGAAAAATTGAATGGTTGCTCATTATCAGGTTCAAGAAAGATTATATAGAATAAAAAAACCTTGATCTACTAAAAAAATCATTCTCATTGGTTGAATTGATTATTTTTTCCATAAACCCACCCATTCATAGGGTCACTGGGCCATCGTAATGAAAACAGCATCTGTAAAGCAGAGGAAGTAATTTCCTTTTGCTGCTTTTGATCCATTTAGTGGCACAAAACTCAGTTTTGAAGATTTAATCAAAAAATAAAGTGTCTTTCTTTAGCTGGTTGTGTTTAGAATTGCTTGAGGATTTCAGATAGAGGAAGAACATTTAGAAGGTCCAGCCCATTGTGCCCTGTCATGGGCAAAATGCCTGTTTGTGTCTTCATCAGATCCTTCTCAGATTGCTGCCTCTACTTCTTTACAAAGCTGTCACCTACTCCCATTGTTCCACAGGTCCAGGAATAGATGAAACAAGACAAGAGAAGAAGAAAATCTGTATCATTATGGACAGAATGTTTCTCTGTGACTCACTTAATTGCCATCACAGTCTCTTTTCATCTTTTTTTTCTGACTGTGCTGATGTAAAGCTGTCAGAGTAAGACAGATTAGTGTGCATGGGTTTATGTGACTTGTCTTATCTGAATAAATCTGTGTTATGAAACTTAAATTGTTTTTACTACCCTTGGTGATTATTATATAATGGTGAAATATCTGGAAAGGAAAAGGAAGCATTAAATATATTGAACAAACTTAACAGTAAATGGAACTTTCTTTTATTTCTGCCTTAGGTGGAGGGAAGCTTCTGGAGCATATTCTGAATTCTCAAGAAATGCCACGGAGGCAAACTGAGGTTTCTGAGAAGCCAGCATTGAACAGTGATAAAATGAGCTGGAATTCTGAGAGAGACAGGTAAATAAACACAACAATCCCAAATTGAGGGTGATTTGTTTGTTTTAATGAAATTGAGGAAGGTATATTAGATATTGGTGGTGTAATAGAGTCACTATTACTAGAGTTTACTAGAGTTAATTACTAGATTACTAGTTAATTACTAGATTACTAGAGTTACTATATCCTAGAGTCAAGGACCAAGGCTGGTCCTTGAGCTGTGTTTGAAGTAAACCACTGGAGCACTCATATTTCTGTGCTGCTTCATTTCTGTCATACTGAAGGTAGGTGAAAGCTCATTGCTAAGGATAGTTCATTACACCTTTCTCAGAGGTCAGTGGGTGTCACTTGGAGGGTTCTTCAGTCTTCTGAAATGTTTAAGTGTTTTTCTACTAGGTCTGAATTTCAGATGTAGTTTCACTGTTGAAAATGTAAGAATACAGCTCAAGGTCTTAAGTGGTAAACAGAAAAAAACCCCAAACCTTTCTGTAACCTCAGGTAAAAAAGGAAATTCCATTTTCTATAAAGGTTTGATATTCTTGCACTTTAAATTCATGCTTAGTTTCACAGTTGGCTGCTCTCTTGGGCCACATGAGGAGCCATGAGACTTTTTTAATCAAGAGTGTGTTTCTCCCCTCAGGGATGCTGCTTTGCCTACGGACTCACGCCCAGCTTTTGAAAGCTCCTTCCAGAATGGCAGCTCAATTGAGAAAACAATGAAAAAAGCAGGGGATTTACTGCAAGATCTGGGCCAGCTGCGAAGAGAAATGCAGGACATGCTACAGGTAAAGTCCATGGGATCAGAATCACCCAAGAGTTTGAATAAAAGGAATAAAAAGTGTGGAGAAAAGCTTAGAGGTCTGGTATCAATAAAATTGTTGTCCTTGCTTCTGCCTCTGTAAAAAGACTGACGTTGGTTTACAATAACTGGAATATTGCAGCCTTTGTATGTGGAAGGGCTTTGAGCCCAAGTAATGTCTCAGTGAGTATGTGAGGAACCAGACTGCAGAGGCTCTTGCTGCCATTCTACCAAGATTAAAAAAAAAAAAGAAAANATTACTTCCTTTCTCATTTTACCACCTCTTTTTGTACAGAGTGCTGTTTCCACAGAACTGCCTGGTGTCCATCAGTGTATTGCTTCTCATGCTAATGATTTTGTACCTTTGGTGCTAGAATGGGTCTGTGCTGGCAACATGTAGCTTGTCTCTGGCTTTTGTTTGTTAACTGGGCTCCATATACAAGTAAGGTACCCCTGATCATTTAGCCTGTCTGCTGTGGTACTCTCTATTCTTGTAAATATCCATGGTAGGAAAGAAAGACTACTTGAAAGTTCACAGGTTTGTGAATTGTCTTCAAACAGCTTTGATTCCATTTCTGTGGTTGAAGGTTTCANTCTTGCTGCCATTCTACCAAGATTAAAAAAAAAAAAGAAAAAACCAAAGTGATTTATTTATTTGTTTATTGTAAGATTTGGGATCTTTTCAGTGCCTGTTTTCTGGTGGCTCTCTTCCTGCAGTACTAGAGTCACAAAGCTGATATCACATTCCCATTTGAGAAAGGACAGTGTTCTATTTATCTGCAGACAACTTTAGGGGTGACTTAAGCTACTTCTTCAGCATGGAGAAGAGAAGGCTCCAGGGGCACCTTGTTGTGGCCTTCAAGTATCTGAAGGGGGCTACAAACAAGCTGGGGAGGGACTTTTCACAAAGGTCTGTAGTGATAGGATGGGGGGTAATGGCTTTAAACTGGAAGAGGGGAGATTTAGATTGGAAATTAAGAGAAAATTCTTTACTCTGAGGTTGGTGAGACACTGGCACAGGTTGCCCAGGGAGTTTGTGGATACTCCATCCCTGGAGGTGTTCAAGGCCAGGNAAATTACTTCCTTTCTCATTTTACCACCTCTTTTTGTACAGAGTGCTGTTTCCACAGAACTGCCTGGTGTCCATCAGTGTATTGCTTCTCATGCTAATGATTTTGTACCTTTGGTGCTAGAATGGGTCTGTGCTGGCAACATGTAGCTTGTCTCTGGCTTTTGTTTGTTAACTGGGCTCCATATACAAGTAAGGTACCCCTGATCATTTAGCCTGTCTGCTGTGGTACTCTCTATTCTTGTAAATATCCATGGTAGGAAAGAAAGACTACTTGAAAGTTCACAGGTTTGTGAATTGTCTTCAAACAGCTTTGATTCCATTTCTGTGGTTGAAGGTTTCATCTTCCATATATCCCTAAAAATACTTTGTATTATGTGCTAGTTACTTGTTGCTGCATCCTTAGCTTCAACTTTCCTATCCTATGCTATAGCTGATGTGTTGTTCCACAGATTTTGTAAGATATCCATGGATTGCACATTTAACTGTGATTACTAGTAGGAGAACTGATGCTGTGTGCCTCACTGATGGTGCAAATATTTGCTTACTGCTAAAAACTTACACTGACTAAGGTACCTTGGCATAGGCAGCACAGAACAGGAGGAGATGGGAGGAGGAATGACAGGTGAGAGAGACACAATTGACTTAAATGGATTCAAATATCTTCCTTCTTATGGAAAAGGGCAATAGGAAGACAAGAGATGATGACTTCAAGTGTGGAGCTGAGTCAATTGAATACTTGGCAATTGACTTCTCACCAGTGAGAGATTTGTAGAGTGAGAAAATAAATGCTTGGGATAAATGACCAGTGGTTTTGTCACACAAGCAAATGAGAGGCCTGAATGTACCGAGAGAGGCTGTGGTGGAACAGAAGGTGGTGCTCTCATCCAAAAGAAGTGCTTCAGTAGTTCACAAGGAATTCATTGTGCCTGTTTAAATTGATGGAATAACTCCTTGAAATTTCACCCTGACAGATCTGCCTTTAGATAAGTTTCAAGAGCTGCTCTTCTCTCTTTTTAGGAAGCAAATTCATGGAAATCAGACATGAATGAACTTATTAAGGTACACCTTGACTTTTTATGTTTGTTTTTTGTTTTGAATACTGTAAAGTGACTTGTCTTACCTGAAGTAAATCTGTATTTTAAAATTTAAACAATTCTGAATGTGCCTGCAATGAGATAACCCTAGAGCAACTATTGCATTCCTGTGTTTTTTAGAAGATTGCTCTTATGTACAGATTGCATTACTCAAAGTAAGATTAAACTTGTTCTTTGACTTGTCTTATGCAACCTTAGTGAACTACCTTGAGGGAATAACACAGATATCAGGCAGAAAGCTGCTATTTCAAAAGGACGTAGTGTAGACTGCTAATATAATTATATATAATTTAATGATTTGGATCTGACAGGTCTACATCATTTTACAGTTGAACACAGATCTGTATTTCTCACACTTCTCACAAATTTCACCTGCCTTATTGAGCTAGTATTTGCCAAAAAGTTTAATTTTAAGTGAAAACCTGTATAAAATTGGTAAATAATTTGGTATATTGTCCTTTTCTCTCCAGGCAAAACCAAGGTCATGGGATCAGTTTGTTGATTGCTATTTTGCTTTGTCCATTGTGCTTGGCAGTGCACCTGTTAGAACATAAACATTTGTTTAATTCTAATTTGATAAATAGTAGTAAAGCCAAAGCTGATTTGTGATCTCTGAGGTTTTTCCTGTTGATGCTTTCTGAGTCTACTCAAGTTTGGGTATTTTAGTTTTGTTTTGGTGTTTCTTTTTCTTTATGTACGCTTATTATTCTTAAAAATTTTTGTTTGTTTCCTTTCTGGAAAATGAAGCACTTTACTTGGGGACCTCTGGGTTTCATCAGGAGTGTGAAAATGAATGTGAGAACTGTAACTCTATGGCTCCTTGTTTCCCATGTGCTTGTGCCCCTTCCTTTTGTATTTAGCACCTAATATATGCTTAATTTTTATCTGTATTAAAGGATTCTGCAGAGTAAAAGGCTGATATTTGCAGGTGTCCCTGCCCATGGCAGGTTGGAACTAGATGATCTTTAAGGTCCCTTCCAACCCTGACAATTCTATGATTTTATGTTTCTATGATTATTTTATCTGAGAAGTAGAAATCAGTGGAAAGGGGAGAGGATCCTTGTACTGTTGGGGGGTTTATTTTGTGGTTATTAAATCTTAGGTGTATTGCTCGATGGTTTTGGGGGTGGATTGATGCAAAATGAGTGCATGTGTTTAGAGGACTTTGGGTTTTATTAGGCCTTTAGTTATACTTAAATAATGTTACATGGAGATTTGCATGTGGTACTTCATGTATCTAATTGTCATCTTTCCACATGCTTATTAGGTTAATTAGCTTTGCTTCTCATTTCACATTTGAGAGCTTTTGGATGTCTTTCCATTTGCCTGACTTGTAAATATATTCACAATATACTGAATGTTCTTGAGTAACCAAAGCTGATGATAGTACACATGGACAGTATTTCATATGATGGGCATTGATGTGATGACAGATCAGTAGGAATTCTGATCAGTGTGTTGAAAATGGAAATGACAATCTCTGATTAAGAGCTAGAGGTTCTCTTTTGATTTTAGTCCAAGAACCCTCCTGCTGTGTCTGATCTTCCTGGACATCATCAGCTCAATAAACCATCCATCCTTCAAAACGTTAAAGTGCCAAAATCCATCCTGAGGGATGCTGAAAGGATCTTGAGGGGAGTTCAAAACAATAAAAAAGTTCTTGAAGAAAACTTGGAAGCTGTTATTCGTGCAAAGGATGGAGATGCCATGGACACTTTTATTAATGCCTTGACTACAAACAGGTGAGACCCTACAGTCCATGCTTGGTGTAGCTACTCATTGTCTGACCTCATCTTTTATCACCTCTTTCAATTTTTTTTTTTTTAATTCCATGCATTGAAGAACTAGTGCAGGTCCCTGCAAAAGTATTTATTGACTCTTCTTAGCAATCATTAAGTGATTCTCTTGACCTTCAAATGTTTTTTGACCCTCCTGATGTGAATTGAATTTTTTGATGAGTACCTGTTACTTCATTGTAAATCTGAATTCTGAGACTGTATCATCTGGAGAAATATAAGTTTGGTTGGACATTAGGGAATTTTCACTGAAAGGGTTATCAAGCCCTGGAACAGGCTGCCCAGGGAAGTGGTTGAATCCTGGATGTGTTTAAAAGCTGTGTAGATGTGGTGCTCTAGGACAGGGTTTAGCAGCAGACTTGGTAGAGAAGGGTTATGGTTGGACTTGATGATCCTAAAGGTCTTTTCCAATCTAAATGATTCTATGATAAACTCCTCTGCTGTCATGACAAGGGGACATTTAGCTTTTATAGACAAACTTACATTGATAGAAAAATTAAAGAGTAATTTCATTATTCAGAACAGAAGAGGCTTCATATAAGCCTGCAACAGAATTAGTCATCCTAGAGTAGGTCATTAGCAGATCATTCTTTCATTATTTGTTAAATATTCCTGCTCTAATTACAATGAAAGTTTTCCTGTTAAAATACAACTTAATATTGTGTTTTCCTGAAGAAGGTAATTACTGTCTTGGTGTAAAGAATTTTTTCAGGCATGATGTCTGCTGTCTTCTTTTAGAGGAAGTAGTAATTTTTGTCATCTGCTCTTTGTCTTTTGGGTTGGAATGTTTTTGTTGCTTTGTTTTTTTTCATTTTTTAATCAAAATAGGCACTGACATGTGTAGAGGTTTGTAATAATTTTAGTACATACCAATGAGGGGTGGGTTTTGTAGGGGGCAATATTTAAGGGAAAGGTTTAGGTTTGGGAAACTCAGGGTACACTTAGTACCTTTTGGTGTGTTCTGGGTTTCTCTATTGATAGTTTTTTCTAGGCCACTACTTTCCCAGGAACAAATCTGTGCAGTTTAAGAGGCATTGACCTGAAGTAGATCTTTCTTCTGTTTCAGAGATTTATTGGAAACGATTCGTATCAGAAGGACTGTGGATGAGTGGATTAAGGCAATTAGTGCAGAAATTCAGGTATGGCTGGGAAAAAAATGATTTGATATTTTTGCATTATATTTTTCCACCTTACATTGATCTTTTATGTCAATAGTTAAATGTGATTCACTCAACTTGAAAATGTGAGAAAACTGCTTATTATTACTAGCATGTAGTATGCTCTAATAAAATATTTACCTCTGTTTTAAAACTTCAATTGCTTAATGAAAATCACTGGTCACAGTTGCTGGCTCACATGAAAAACAGGCCCTTTCTCAGAACTTCAAAGTTATCCCCAGACTCTTCTGATAGCCTTGAAGATAAAATCTCCTTTATTACGTTGATGTTTTATCTTTAGGCTGAGATGGCAAGAAATGATTCAGAACAAGTGAAATATGATCAAAAGGTCCCGTGGATCAAGAGAGCCCAAAACATCAAGACTATGAAGACCAATAAAGAAATTAAAGCAAAACCCCCAAAAATCCAAGGGTGCTTGACAAAGAAGCCTTTATCTGCAGCTAAGCCAGTGCAGAAGCAAGAAGACAACACAAGCAAACAGAGGTTTAGAACTTACTTTTCTTCTGAAAGTTTGCAGAGGAAAGAGAAAAGGGCAGCTGTGAGTTCCCAAGTAGTTGGTTTCTTTTTTTGGTTATCACTGCTATGCTTAGGATTCATGTGAAAAATTGTTTGTATGTGTAGCTGTAATAATGTGAAGTGAAAGCTATTTCACTGTCCTGTGGATTTCTGTTGTCAGAATTGTCCTTGCTGTAGAAGCCTAAGCTGAGTATGTGTAATAATGTAGAATTCATGTAGAATTCCACTGGAGCAGGATCACCTA
>VYZX01012711.1:15719-40075 GCA_013401335.1 Brachypteracias leptosomus
AAAACATAAAAGATACTGATGTTGCAAAAGTGTTCAGTGAGCTTGTTTTGTAACTGCAGTAGGAGCTGCAGATCCCCTATAGCTATTTTAAATTATTGTGCATGCACATTCATACTTCATGTGATAATGACCCTTGGGAGGAGCATGAAAAATATAACTCCATGTTATAGAAAGTATCAACATTAGAAAAGCCTGCAAACCACCAGAACATCCCTATGTCTTTTTTTTTTAATTTCCACAATGAGAGATAAACAATTAAAAATTACTGTAAAACCACATTGACAGTCATGCTACATTTCTAGCACAAGACAGAAAATATAAAATACATAATTTATTTGAATGGGCTGATTTCATAGTAAACTTGTACTAGAGCTGCCATATGTCCAGGTTTTTACCAACATGTCCTCTTTTTCCTCCCAGAAATGATGTCCAGGCGAATTTGAGTATTTTGGACATTTTCTTTGAGAATTCCAGATGCCTGGCAGCTCAGTTGTAGGAGTAGAGGAGTAGCGCAGACTTATCAGCTACATATGGGCAGGTCAATGTATTTGATTTTATGTGCACATGTAGGCCATCTGTACAGCTCAGGTGCAGCAAGTCCAGTGCTTTGTGGATGTATTTCTTCCGGGAAATCTGCAGAAAAAAACCCCTCAGGCTTAACACATACCTTCATTTATGCTAAGTTAGAGAACTTCAGAATGCAGGACTCAGTCCCAAGCAATGCTCTGGACTATTGCCATACTATAGAGCTCTTCACCAAATAAAGTTGAAATTGTCAGCTCTTACAGTGGTTGTCTCTGCAGTCCTGTTGAGGTGCTTGCAAAAAGATGAAGAATGTAGTGCAGGGCCAAAAAAGTTTACCTGTGTAAAGCAATGAATGGTCTTTTAAAGCCATCACATCATGAGGGCACAGCTCAGTGCCATATATCAGATACAGCTGAGAACATAGCCTTAACTGGAAGTTCACTATTTAGCCACTTCACTGTACTAAGGATTTACAACAAAGACTGAATACAATATACTACTATTCAAGACCACTTCAGTACTCAGTCACAACAGCATGTGACAAATCTTTATAAAATATAACATCGTCTGCCCCAAAGAAATTCAAGTTAGGTATATATAAAGTTAGGAAACTATTCACCACTGACAACCTGTCCCAGATCTAGTCTGAACTTTAACATTCCTGACTGTAGTGGGTTAAGTTAACCAGCTTAACACAACTTTTTTAACTTAGTGATTTAATAATGCATGGGGTCTTCAGCTCCAAAATTAGTAACAGATGGTGAGACGGAATTCATTCCCAGTCCTGAGGAGCAGTTTGCTATACTTGCCTTGCTCCAAAAGTGATTGAGAATGAAGCCTAGAAATATAGGTGTGCAGATTGCTTCTCATGGGGAAAGCCTGGTTTGTGCAGAATCCCCTTAACCATTGCTGTGCCTGTTTTCTAATGTGTAAATCTAAGCTCAGTAAAGTTATGGATGAAAATTAAAGAGACAATTTCAGGAAATACTATATACTGCAGTATTTCTAGCTACTTCTGTGTCAGTAACACACATTCTCAGTGCAGTCACAACACTGAGAAATGTTTTAGCACATTGCTGTGAATAAATCCTTTTCTTAAGACTTACCTGGTTATGTGTTATATATAAATCAGCGGGAAGTTAAAGTTAATATTTGGTTTGGGTTTTCTTCTCTTTCTGTAGAACTTCTCTAAAATACTTCATGGTATGAAATTGTTACATGGCACTTCATGGCAGAAAATTGTTACAACCCAAAATAATATTTTAAGATAATCCGTGTTTGAAGAAACAAAAAAATAAACATATGCACAATTTTGAACTAGTACCCATAAAGAATATCATCTGATAAAATACAACATGACTTCCTATCTACCCTTCTTTCCACTATCCTGTCTCAGAAGCCCCTTTCTTCTGTTCACCTTTTGAATAGTAGGTATCCTCCAATCCCATAAGCCTTTTTATTCCTTCTTGTTATCCACAAGCTCTCAATTCCATTTTTTTTCTCCTAATGTCACAAACACTAATCTTTTCACTACTAAAAAATAATACTATCAATCTTGCTTTCTTCTGCTTTTGAGTTAATTGATCACTGTTTATAAAATACTTAATTTATGTCTTTAACCTAAACTCTATTTTCCAGCTTTTGTGTAGAGTGAAACACTTCTTACTACAGTTTCTAATTACTCTTTGCTACGAGACTCTTTTCTATCCTAATCTGTTAGCTGTGTTTGATATTACTGACCTTTCCTTAAATCTTGTCTCACCTTCTGTGATGCTTTCCTTAATCCTCTCCTACTTCCGACAACTGTCCTTTCAGTACATTCATCAAAGGAGAAACCTCAGTGTGGTGGATCTACACATTGTGTTCTGGATTACCTTCTTTTTCTCTATTGTCTCTCTACAGGTAATTTTATCTTTATCTGTCCTTACTACTATGACAAATCACAGTTCTACTTTAGTCAAACCTGTCTTCTCCTGCACGTTTCTGTTTCATCTCTCATACATTCTTGAAGATATCTAGTCATCAGCTCAGACTCCATATGGCTACAATAGGATCTTGTTCATTCTTCCTCTTCAAGACTTCCTTTGGTTTTTTCCCTTTCTGTTGGAAAAAGCAACCAAAGACCTATTTGTCAATCAGATCTAGCCATCACAGACACTAGTACAAACAAAGCTGAGCAGTCATTTAGACTTCTTTAATAGTTAATTAAGATTAATATATATTTCTATGACAATTTAGACTTTTCTCTAGATCTTTCCAGACTATGTTTAAATCTTTTGAAACATCTCTTGGTTATAGCCTTTTCAAATCCTCCTATCTATTTCAGCTGGTTCCTGTCATTTCAGTTAGTATGACATCCTTTTCCAGGCCCTAAGACAGGTAATCTTTCAATACATTCAAAATGGTTCTGTAAAGACCTTTTTGATAGCTTGGCACTTTGCCCAACTCAGCCCATCCTTTTGTGCCTTTCTCTTGGGTTTCCCTTCTTTCTTGTATTGCACTCTGTCTGTCTGCTTTCACATTCAAGGAAAGGTCTTTCATGGCTTATCTTAGCCATTTTCATTTTGTTAAATGCAGTTGTTTAATTTTTCTGTCAGATCCTTTATGGTTATTTTTTCTTTTCCACCTCACATTTGGAAAGGTATCCTTGTGAACATCTGCAATTCTAATTCACTATCTTCCTTTACATCTTAAACCCCTCCTTTTCCCTGATGTCTTCAAAACACTTCCTGACTCTGACTTAGAGTGCTGAGCCAACTGCCTGCAATGCTGACCAATATGCCTTATTTTTTCCTTATTTTCCTATTGTAAAATCTTGAATGTTTTCCCTAATGGTGAGTTCAGTTGTTCAAAGTATTCAAAAATTTGTTAAACAATATATTCACCGTTTGAGACAAGTGGCACAAAAGTGGGGAAAAAATAATTTATTCAAATGACAAGGAAGTTTATTACAGCTCAGCACCTATATTAGGACTGGGCTTATTAAAAAAAAAATTACAAGACTGAAAAATCAATTAACCAAAACTATTATTACAAACAAAAAAAGAGTTTAAGTATGGAATTAAGTAGTCTGAGATTTTATATTCCACCTATGACCTTACTTCTCAGAACTTTGAAAGCAATGTATTTTCTTCTCAAATGTACTCAGTAGTAAGTCTGGGAAAAAAAAAAAGATACTATTACCGATGTTTTTTTTATTGTTATCATCATTGTCATCAAGACTCTTCCATTAAGCCATTATGATCAGCAGAAT
Source organism: Brachypteracias leptosomus (assembly GCA_013401335.1). Taxonomy (NCBI): domain Eukaryota; kingdom Metazoa; phylum Chordata; class Aves; order Coraciiformes; family Brachypteraciidae; genus Brachypteracias; species Brachypteracias leptosomus. Next base: position 19,498 of record VYZX01012711.1, read on the forward strand.
GCCCGCACTAAGGACACCTAACCAGTGGATGACACAGTTACAAACAGAAAAAAAAGATATATTAATCCTCTTTCAGTACTTCACTATATTTCTGTTTTCCTCAGATTTTTCTTATTGCTGTTCCTTTCTCACTCTCTTCCTTTCTGCTTTTCAATCCTGAGAGCAATCACAACAGCAGCAGAAGTGGAATAGACCAGATGTTTCAGTCTAGCTTCGGCAAGAACAATGAAGGAGATGGGGCTGGCCAGATCAGTCACACATCCCGGAGTAGCTCACAAGAGTCTGGAGCAGAAACTCTGACATTAGGACTGACTGATCCTCTTGAAATCACCTTGTGAAGACAGACCTCTAAAAGACATATTACACTCAACTTTTACTGTTCCATCTCTGTTTTCATTTGTGCATTTTTAAAACAGGAAAATAGGAATTATCACACTGATCAATCCAAAAATCACCAGCAGAGGTAGTACTATGTTTTCCACCATGAGAGAATGAGGCTACATCTAGCTTGCTGAAGGTATTCGCCCCAGAGAGCAATTTGTGATCTGTATGTCAAGTTGTGCATAGTGCCTCACATCCACCCAGCTCAAAGCTGGCTTCCTCCAGAATAGACTTGTCATACTCAGACAATATAAAGGTCTGAATTTCCTGTGGGTCTTATTTGGTACACCTCACAGCAAACAGGGAGAAAAGTTTTGTGGTTTTTTTTTGGTTTTTTTTTTGGTGTGGGGTTGTGTTGTTTTTTTGTTTTTTCTGGCTTAAAAAGTTTTTAACAATGTAAAGGCCTTATTGCATCATTGCTCTTTATAATACAAATCAAGACTCTGTTAGGTCTTTCCTAAGCAATATCTGCTTGTTAGTGACTGGATTATGTTAACATGTATTTGATTTTCAGAATCCATTCACTCCTTTTAAAAAAGAAAAACAGAACAAACCAGCAGGTATTATTTGCTGTTCCTTGGTTCTAGACTATAAACTATAGGTCTTTGAGAAACAGGCTTTCACTTATGGTCATGCAGTGCCGTACCATGGAGGTCCTGCTCCACAATAATAATAATTGTTACAAATAGCAGTTAATGCTAGAATTTTTGTGTGTTTATTCTGCTACAGGATTAATGTTATTGGCATTGTGGGAACAACTTTCAATTACAATCAGAGCCTGTGTGTTTTGTTCTTTACAAACAGCCCCAAATCTCACCACAGAGACCCAATGCCTTCTTCCCTGACGGAAAGGTCCCTCCACCTCTTCCCAAAAGGCAGAGATATACTTACAAAGCCAAGGCTACAAAGGAGTGAGCTGAAATAACTCTCTTGAGCTATGCAGCCTCAGGTTAAGGAACAGGTGTTTCCAGGAATTAGGAATTTGGGAATGGAGGAAGAGGTGAGCTCATTTCCATGAAGAGAGTTTGCCCCAGGCAGTCCTGTAACTCACTTATGAAGGCTTTCTCAGGGACTAGCCATCTGTCTAAGGCTGACCTATACACTGAATAAGTTAGTCTGCCACAGAGCCATGATCTGTAGCCATTGAAGGTTTGCTTGTACAATCCAAAATGCATTGCTGCATCTGAAATATCAGATTCCTTTTTCATAGCAAAAGTGAAATTTTAGTTTCCAGATCACTTTTAGGCCAAATAATAGGAAACACCAACATTATTTATGTTGCTAAACACAGATAAAGCAACTCTTGAACACATGATTAGGTTGCTATTTTTATTATACAACCTTATTTTATACCATAGTGGATAATGTTAGATAGTTGGTATAGTTATTTCAATTATTGTGCAATCAGATTTCAGAGACAAATTAACACTTAGTTTGTTCTAGAAGCACAAATGTTTCCTTTAGGGCACTTGCTAGTCTTTTCCTCTTACTGTCTACATTGTCCTAGAAGAATGTAGGTTCCTCAGTCACCTAGAACTGTGTTTTACTATGGGTTCTTTTTAATTGTTGCCCATTGTATAAATAATTAGTAATTAACTAGACCACAGAGAAAAAAAGGAGGTAAGTCTAGGACCTGCTAGAAGAGGAGAGACCTCAGCAGGGATTCCTATCACCTAAACTTGGCCTACTTCCATAAAACTAGTTTTAGGTAGCAGTCTAAAGTTCCTTTACCATCAACAAAGAAAGATTCATAGGTCAAACTAATCTTTAGATAGGTCTTAAGTCTGCTTTTCTGACCTGACATAGACTGTAGAAGGATACTAGAAGATGGTTTAAACAAAATGACTACTGTTTAGCTGCCTAAAACTAAGCCATGTAAAACTTGATCTTGAATTTTAGCTTGTGCCTTGATGATAATTTCAGTGTTCTACACAAAACAGAAAAGCTGTAATATAGGAAACTAGAGGAAGAGCAGTGGATTACCAATATCCACAGAGTTTGTGTTTCTGCTTTAATTCAAAGAGATAATACATCAAAACCTAGGCCTCCCAGGTCCCAGAGGGCTTCAGCAGTAGCGTGACCAGAAGCAAGTATCACCACTTTTGCCACAAGGGGACTTTCTTGATTTTCTGAATGGTGCTCACATAGACAAAAAATTGTGTCAGGAATGCTGAACCAGACCATTACAGTGTCTCTTTTGTCTCTTTTTCTACTTTTTTTTTTTTTTCATTTTTTTGTTTCAGCAAAAAACTATTTGTTAATCTTAATCCAAGTTCAAAAGTTTTCCAATGCCTTAAGGTTTTATTTTTTCTTAGAAAAATGTTTGACTAAAATACTTTCACCTAGCTCTGAAAATAAGTGTGCCAAATATAGCTGAAATAGCACCAAAAATATGTTCTGTCTTGGAAACTTTCCACTGTCCAAGTGAAAATGTAGAGATAATATCTAAGACTGTATCTCTCTTCCCCTCTCCTTAGCAAAAATTATTTCCCCTCAATCTGATGCAAACTGATAGCATTTTGGTGGATTGTATTCTTTCTTACCTTTTGAGCCATAGGAGCTTTCAAAACCCTTTGATTCCCCTGTCTGTGAAAGAGTTTGAATTATTCCCTATGACTTCTTCCTTGTGCAAAAAACTTACTGGTGGCATATCTGATAGATGGACTAAAATGCTAGACAGTGATAATAGAAAGTACAATATGAACACAAGTCAGTTTAATCATCCTCCGGAGAAGCAGACCATGCTTTGAGCCCTGCTCAGTGACCATTAGCTCAGCAATCCCAAATTTGGAATACCTTCTAAACCGTAGGCCTCCATCCTAATGTTCTCATAATCCATAGCCATAATCCATCACAGCTAATTAAATTAACTTTTTCAATTTCATGCCATATGCTTCACTATTTCTGTAAGAGAAGTCTAGATTTCCAAAGGACAGTCTCTTATTTAAGGTTGAAGGTATTCAGCATATTTTATTTTATCATTGTATCCTACTTAGCTTATCCATTTAATGATACAGTCACATTACCATCAGCAGATAAAAGAAAAACTGTATTTCTCTGGCTTTTTCTTTGTCCTTGTTTTGTAAAACTCAGTTAAACAGTGTTTTTTCTTTCATAGCTGTCCAATGACATGGCTGAAGTTGAAACTAGTTGAAAGGGAGTGAGAGCTTTTGTTGGGATCTGGCTGGAAATTGTTGCTTAGTGGAAGGCAAAAGTGTTCCTACTTTTTCCACAAGCACTTTACAAGGCAAGGAACTTTAAAGAATGACAGCAAAAACTATTGGAAGATTAATGAGGATCCCTGGAGCCTGGTCTTTTATGGATCACCAGCTTTTCTTTCATCAGCTATATTTACTCAGCAAGTAAATCTACTGCTAAAAAATATGAAAAGCTCTTCCACAAGCCTGTTTAAAGGTAAGAGACTCTAAACAAAAGAGTTAACAGCATTCTACCAACAAAGCAAGCCCTGAGGGCGGGAGAGGGAAAAATCCCTTAGGGAAACCTTCATTTTGCCTGTCAATTAGTCATTTCACTATTCACTGCTGTGCAGCTCCTGAACTATCTTTTCTCACAAATGGAAAGAAAGCAACACAGGGTGGTTAATCATATTACTGCATTGATCTTTCATTAAGCAATATGCTGAACCTCTTGGATTGTTATTAAAACTAAGATGCATTTATGGCATACAGCATGTATATCTAGCCTTTTGGATCCAAGTATCTTCTGACACTGTCACATACTAATGAGGGGAGTTGAGCCTAGCAAACTTCATGTTTATCAGGGGAAACAAAATTGCGTGTATTATACATTTTTAGTGACTTGTCTCAGTCCTGATGTTAACTTGTAATAAATTACATTTGTAACTTATTACAGCAAATGTAATTTGTAATGCTACAAAATAGTCCATGGAAATAGCTATTGACACAATTTTCTCACCCGTTTCTGCTATATTCTTGGTGACGTGGTGATTCACACTCTATTAAAAATGATCATTCAAAACAGTCCACTCCTATTTCAGGCCAAAAGCTCTTTCCTGTACTCTGCTCATCAGCTGTGAGGTTCTACAACATGAGAAAAGCTCTCTAATCACTGAGGATCAATACCCACAGTTAAATTAAGCTCTTACCAAAATTTTAGCAGAAAGCTGCTCCTTTACTAAGAAATTAAGCAGGGCTAGGTCATGGCTTTAAGCAGGGAGATGTGATCATCTATACTCTATCCCACTCATATTCATAATTGCTAGTGGGGACTCAGAGATGGGGCTACCCAGGACAGCCAGCACTAGCTCAGGTGGTTGACAAGGCAGCCAGGACTGGCTGCAGGGGTCATTAGTCCACCCCTTTTTAGGACAGAGGAGATGCAAATTATGTTGTGCCACTTGATTTCAGGAGAAAAGAACAGACCATGGCCCATTTTATTTATTCGTGTGGATGTATATTTTGCTTGTTTTCTGCCATACTTAAACGCTATATATATATTTGGTGATGCTGCTTTAGTTTTAAAATCACCTTTATATCTATTTAGCCATACTTTTAACAGCATTTTCCCTATAATGATGTCCAATATATAGAGTTGCTTAGGAGGGTTTTTTGAAACAAATATTCCTTGTTAAAATTAATAAATAAGCAAATAAACAGCTTCTACCTAAGGTATTTATCTGAAAAAAACACAACTGATTTTATTTTTTACATTTCTCTTTGAAAGAAAATAAAATCCTACCACTGTCAAAAAACTTCAAATATTTGATTTTTCCTACAGAAAATATGAGAAAACCATAAATGTGGAATTTTCAGCATAAACTAAAGCTTAATTTTTATGCGTAACCATCAGCCAGGTGCCTTAGAAGACAGAAAATCCTGCCGAGTACCAGGTTCCCTACAAATATACCACCATAAAATAGAAAAGCTATGTTTGTGTTTAGATCCCATGGTCTGTAACAGAGGACAAGCCATGATACTAGCAGAAAATCAGATGATGTGAGATAATCAAACCAGCCAAGTTTATACTGTAACATTTTCAGTTACATCGCATGGCTGCTGAGACTCATGTAAAAGCTGTGGCGATTTAAACATTTTTTGTTGTTCAAAATGTGCAACAGAAGACATAATCAGAGAATCTTCTGTACTTTCTTCAAAGGCACATCAGAGCTTTTCTCTTCTCTAAACTGCCTTCAGTCTGCACCATACAGCACTGTATCCATAGATATGCACAAGCGTGCATACACGACAAGAGTGGCAAATCAAGTATGACCTTCTAGCTATGCATCAACATCAGCTAAAATCAGACATCCTCACAAAGTCGATATCATGCTTTCCTATCATCCCAAGCTACTCTCTAGGGCTGTTTTCATTCCAGTTTTTGTCCTAAAGTTAGTCCTAATCATAGGAAGAAAATCCTTTAATATATGTTCATTGATGCTTTCAATTTGAGGCAGCGAGCCTGAGAAATAATACAGGTAACGATTCAAACACACACAACTCAGCAGCTTCTCTACAGCCAGTTTGGGGCAACACAGTTGAATGTGGTCAAGTCTGATAAATCTCCAATGTCTTCTAATCTTCTCTCTATGTCTATAAGAAGGAAATAATTTCTCCATCAATATTTTGGGTGTGCTTATATTTGCATCTCCAAAGGCTCACTATCAGAGATATCAAGTACTGTGCCAGCCCTGACAACTCACTCATAGTTACTACTATGCAATATACACCTTCAGTGAAGCTAGGCTAATCAAAAAAGAGTAATTCAATGCAGCATATACAAACGAACTCTGCAGTGAAAGAATGAGCTAAATGACCTTTTTGATAACATTTGCGTTTGAGTCATTAAGCAGCTGCAACACTTAGGAGGAACACTGCTCGGTAATTTCTCTTCATTTCTGCTGATTAGACTATTGGCTAACAATAGTCCACAAACATTTAGGTATGTTTTGACTAATGAATCACTGACTGCTTTGTTAAAGTTTGGATGGATCAATAATTTTCAGGCCAGAAGTGATGTGTGTGAACCTCACTCATGTTACGGAGTTACTTCTATTAGTCAATACTGTCAGTAAGTGGCTGGTCACCCAAGAACCAGAGTATTGATTCTGGTCTGTGGCAGACACAATTGAAATAAAGGGAAATAATCCTCTTTTTAGGAATACTTTTATCTGTTAAAGTATATGTAGCTTTTGAAATCAGTAAGGATCTGCAAAAATAACCTTTACATTTTTCACATATTACATCTTCCAACTTCAGAAATCAGCAGCAATCACAAGTTAATATACATTTATCTATGAATGTTTATAAAAGTTTACTGTTTGACCACTCTACTTCTGGCTACCCCTCAAAACACAGAAGAGACCCAGTATGTACTGCAGACAGACCTGTACTCCAATTTTAACTTTTACATATGTTCAGGAAATTTATTTTCATAATAAAATACCACTCTTTAAATGCCTGGAAAATAAAAGAATACTTGTTAAAGAAAATTATGTTACTTACTGATCTGTTGACTCAACCCACTTCCTCTTATTACTATTTTATTTGCTTTTACCCCTTTCTCATGGGTGAATATGTTTACACAGTTTGATTAATCAGCAATACAGGATTTATTAATAAAATGAGATAAATCAAAGGCTGATTTTAGCAGCACTTAATGTGACAAGTGATATAGTAAAACAGTGACTTAATTACAGGTTTGAGGGTGACAAGATTCACACTAACTTACTACAAGGTATCACCAATCAAAGCATGTGTATATGCACAAGCACAAAATATGCAGACATACAGTGATATATGTAGATGTCCACACTCATAAAAGCAAATGCATAGTCAAAATTTCCCCCTTCGAGTTTAGAGCAAATACTCATAATGCATCGGCATTTCTCAATGGGGGGGAAATGAGTCTCGAGGAGATGGTCTCCCCCAGGCTTTGTGTTGACTTCATTGGCAGGTGATCCTAAGAGGCACCTCAACTCAGGGGAAATGCTGTTTGCAGACCACTGCAACCCAGGAGAGCTCTGAGGGTCCCATTTTGGATCGCTATTTATAGGGTCTGAGTTAATTGACTTTTGTCAGATATTTTTCCTTTTCAGCCTAACTTGAATGTTGCAATATTCTGATTTGCACATGTGCAGAACTTGGAGGTCCTGATATTTTCCCACCAGTTGCACATGCATAGAACTTACTGGACCTTGGAGTCCTGGTATACCCTCTCTGGGCCATAACCCAAGTAGAAGTGTGCCATGTCACAAGAGGGTTGACTGATCACCCAAAATGATAAGAAGGGGAGTAGGAGTCAGATGCATCAGAGGGGTGCTTCAATGCTCTGGTCTACTGCAGGAGGTAATTGTTGTTACTGTCCCCAGAGACAGGAGCCAGGAGTATTAAGGGGGTGTCTTAATGCTCTGGTACATGGCCTTTTGCAACCTGTACTTTTCCAAAGGATTGCTGTGTGGCCCTGGGAGGGGAGTCACACGCTGTATCAAGTGGCCTGAGAGTGGGGGGAAATCATACAACCACATCCTTTTTCATTTAGTTTTTGTATTCTCAGGTGATAACATCATATTTTAGGTAGTTTCTACTGCCATCAGCATGGCCAATGTTGTATAAAGACAAACAGCACATGAGGAAAAAAAAAAAACCCACAATATAATTACTCTTCACCTGCAGAGAAATTGAAATATTAAGTAACTTATTTCTGAATGAAATTGAAAGAATAAAAAGTTGTTTATGTTTCTCCACAATCTCTTAAGCATCAACTGTCCAAATGAACCCAGCTATAAGCCTAGACTTTAGTTTTCACAAATGTTTCCTAAAGTAAAACACAACATCCTACATTTTGTTCTTCATATCTGTCTTCTACAAAAACAATGGGTTTGTCATTTTCAGCACAATAATAATAATTCTATCAATAAGGCCATTGTATTTTTAATATCTTCCTTCTGTGAGCATTCTTTTATTTTTTACTACCTATTCAAATCTAATTTCTTGGTAATTTAGCTTGAATTTTGGCTCTAGGGTTCCTATTCCTCATCAGCCAGCCGAGCTTGCCATACAAGAGGAAGTGAGGGGTGTGTTTAGTTGAAGCACGTGCCATATCATTGTATACATAAATCACACAGGCCAGCCTCTTATTCAGTTACTGAAAGGACTGTCAGGTGCACTTGCAGTAGTCAGTAGGTTCATTTGCAGGTTGATTTGCTAGGTAGCAGGCAGTGATCCTTAGCGTATGCCTCTTTCAAGGCTACGAAGTAACGAAGAGAACATAATTTTTCAGCAGCAGCGGATGAAAGAGTATCTTATTCTTTCATGAAAGCACACCCAGGACAGTCAGAAGAATACTGTATCTCTCCTGGAACCCCGTCTTTGCCTGCTAACATACCAGGAATTTGTTAGATATATGATGTATAGATATCAGAGTAGATCTATGGACTGGTTATTCAAGGGCACCCTCAGCAAGTTTGCCGATGACACCAAACTGTGTGGTGTGGTCGACACACTAGAGGGAAGGAATGCCATCCAGAGGGANAGAGAGGTGATGGAAGCCCCATTCCTGGAAATTTTTAAGGCCAGGCTGGATGGGGCTCTGAGTAACCTGATCTAGTGGGAGGTGACCCTGTCCATGGCAGGGGGGTTGGAACTAGATGACCTTTAAGGTCCCTTTCAACCCTGACAATTCTATGATTCTATGATTCTAAGGGCACCAGCTCTAGAGGTAATATGACCTTTGTCAGCTTGAAGGTCTGGCCTTTTTCTGGCCCTTCCATTTGGTACTGGCAAATTTTACCTTGATTCTGTAACTTCAGTTCAGTCCAAAACAACCTCTAGGTGTCTTTTCATTATGAATGGCCTCAAAGTCTATGTCTGTGTTAGTAAATAAAACAGCACTGGGGAATGTTGCCAAACACTGATTGTTTGCACTATTGAAGCAGAATCTGGTCAGATGAGCTAGCACTTTCTTAGGTGATTCCTGGCAGCCTGGGATGTGGCTGCCTGATTTGATGGTTCAGCCACCGAAGAGTGGGATACAGAAACTCCTCTACCAGACAACCAGTGCCAGACAACAGTCATAGACATGGCTTATAAAGACAGACTTATTCAAAGTGGCTAAAAAAAACTGCCACAAAATTGGGATGTCCTTATTGTGTTCTCCGTATCATAGAATCATAGAATAATTTGAGTTGTAAGGGACCTTTGAAGGTCATCTAGTCCAACCCATGCAGTGAGCAGGGACATCTTCAATTAGATCAGGTTGTTAAGAGCCCCATCCATCCTGACCTTGAATATTTCCAGGGGTGAGGCATTTGCTACCTCTCTTGGCAACGTCTTCCAGTGTTTCATCACCTTCATTGTAAAATATTTCTTCCTTATATCATCTAAATCTACTCTCTTTTTTTTAGATTCATTACCCCTTGTCCTGTCAAAGAATATATTTTGTGGGTAGTCCTGTCTCACAGGTAGGGAACAGTAGCAGAGAACTACTGCATCACCTCTAACATCCTTGAGTAGTGAGTATGTATTCATGGGTCTCAAAACATAGTTTTGATCCTCCTCAAAATGCCTTCAAGAAATTCTCACGATCTCTGTCAGAGACTTCAAAAGCCTAACAGGACGTCTACCTTCTGAGCCATAATACCAAAGAACCACAGCACTCTTGAGCTTTACACTGGTTGGACTTTCTAGCAATACTTACTTTGCACCCTACAGAATACCCTCAAGTTTCAAAGGGGACCTAGATAGAAAAAGTCAATTTAATCAAACCACCAAGAACTACTAACCTTAGTTCAGATCATCAGTTCTGCAGAAATAGTAGACTTTGCTTCAAAGTCCTATATGATCCCAGTGGCAGAACATGCTCTGGGCTAGAATAAACTTGAGTGAGCTTGAAAATAGGTCTCGAACCCCTGATTATTAATGAAATTGGAATAAATAATCCAAAGGAGTTAGAAGGTTGAGTAGATAATTTCAGCGGCCCTATTACAAGCTGAACTTACACTAAAATGGATGATCCTTTCAGGAACAACAGTAAAAAAAAAAAAAAGTGAGTTAGACTCTTTATGCTATTGAATCATAGTTCTCCTGATCTATTAAACTGTGTCCTTTTTTAAAGTTATACAAACAAACGAGTAATCCCAAACTTCTCACTTCTACTCCCTTTGCAGCCTTAAAGTTTTGTGAGGAAAATATGTTCCCATGGGGAACAGCATGAACACCAAATTTCATCCCAGCCTTAATTTTTATAGCCCATTTATAAATCTTTGAAATATAGGTTTGTAATGGAAATACTGACAGACCCTTAGCAATAGTGCTGCTATAATAAGATTTGTCATTTATGATTAATTGAGGACAGTCTTAAAACATCTTTTCTAAAAGCATCTTCTTTCCATCTGCTTTATTTCCCATGGAGCTATATCACAGAAATAAGTTCCCCAATTTTGTCAAGTGCGAGAGACATTCCGCTTATTTACTCTTAATGATAATCCAAGCTTCTGACATGTAATAATTTCCTGTGTGTCACTTCAATCAAACTGATTTTATCGAAAACCTACAAAAGCAGAGTCTAGGAATAATAATGTATTTCAAATTGCTATATTGTTTTTAAATCTGTGAAATACAAATGGATTTAAAATAGATATGTGCCTAATTACATGATTGAACTAGGAATACAAAACAAAAAGAATGGTTAGCTGAAGACTATTTAAAAAATATGTTTCTTTCTAAATGTTTCACTTAGTGCATTAATATTACTTTGTGAATGCAGTTCGTTTACTCTAGTGTAATTGAATTTGCTTGTTAATCTGTTTCCAAAAGGTGTTTAGAGATACAGCTGTACAAGCAAATGGAATCTTAAAAAAATGAATATTGATGAAGATACAGATTTCCTTATTCCCAAAGGAATGCTAAAATTTTACTCTAAATCTTTAATATTTTTTATCTTGCTTCTTGCGTATATTAGTGATGTGGGCTGCTTATTAATCAATGTTTAACAATGTAATTACAGCTGGTTTTAGTCTTACCAGATAACGCAGATTAATAAATGACCTGCAACTGGTCAAGTGTGTAGAAAGGGTAATGAATTCCTTCCATCAGCACATTAATTTATTAGTAATAAACAAAGAGTATGATGAATTAGAAGAATTTGTAGAGTTTCTGAATATTGCAATGAAATTTCCAGATGAAAGCATTTAATCATGCAGTTTTCATTTGTTTATTTCACTTTGCCTGCTGTACTGTGCCGAAATTTGCTTTCTGAGCTGCATTAAGCAGTCCATTGAAAGCTAGGTTTCCAGAGTTTTATATCAGTTCACATTGATTCAGCTCATACTGCTACACACCAGTTTTACCTGTCACTGAAGGTGGTGTAACTTTGAACTAATTAAGTTCTTTCCATATAGCAAAACAACTTAATGCAACTGAGCACAGCACTGCCAAATTAACCCTGTCTCTACACTGGCCATAACTGTGTGCAATTCCTTCAGAGAACTACAGGCAGTTGCAGGTAGAAAGAAGCAGTTATAGAAGCAGCCTGATCAATGAAACCTAACTGTCAGTTAAGTGGGGTTATGACACATATCTGTGTGCTAGAGGGACATAACAGTTACGATCATAAGCAAATGTCATTTTAAAACAATCCTGTTATTTTAGCCTCCTTATGAACTCTTTTGGCTTTCTATCATTTGGATACAGACAGACACCTTTTGAAATCAAAGTTACACCTTTCTGAGAATTGGATAATTCCCTATGAATAATAAAACTCAAAGTAAGAAAAGAAGGTAAGGCATGGATAATACACCATACCAAATGACACCATCACAAATCACATCAAACAGTAACAAAACTGTTTAGGTGACCATCACAGTATCCACAGTGATAACCTAGTGCATCCTCCTGCACAGCAGCCTCCCCTTTTTGTGGCTTACTACCCTTATTCGAGCTCCTCTTCCTCTCCTCAGTTCAGGAGGAAGGAGGTGAAGGTTAGCCATACTATTCATCTGCTCTTACTCCTCTCATTTCTCCAGTATAATCTTGAAACAGAGCCAGAACAGTGAGCAAGTGGAGTCATGTAGATTTGCTGTGCCTTTAGGTGAGAGAGAGTGCTTTCCCGGGACAAGTAGTGCTATATCTCAGTGAGGATGTGAAGAAGAAGGCAGTTTTAACACGTCCAATCCTACGGTAGGTTACTGTCGCAACTGTGGGGCAAATGTCCTCAAGAACAAGTCCTAGCTTCCTAGTAAAATCAGACTGATGGGAAGCTAATGGGATAAGAAGTGGAAAAAGAACAAAAATCTGTGGAATCTTTGTTCTCCACAAAAATCTACTATTATCTAGATATTTGATAATGTAGGTTTTTTAATATATCCATATAAACAGAGTTTGAAAGATTTAAATGGTATAACTCATCACAAGGTAGAATAATTTCCTGTGTGTCTTATGCAAGTGCATAAAGACACTCTCTCCAGGGACTCACATCAGGTAAGCTCAGAGTCACAGTGCTCAGTAATCAGAAGCATGTGCTGAGAGTTCAGAATCTACTGTGCTTTTGACCAACATCCAGCCCTATTACTTACATGCATCTAAATGCTGCACTGACTTCTATGAGAACTGCATAGATGTAAGAATTGCAGTAGTGACTCTCAAAGTGACACAGTGACAGAAGCATATTCAGGGAGAACCTGAGGGCATGTCCAAAGGGAGTTTGCAAGCAGAAATCACTGGGACTGTACAAGCTATGGCTAAAAATATGCATAGATTTCCGTAGGTTAGAATATGCTGTAATGAATTATGTAACTGGCATGAATTCTTGCCAAAAAGCCCCAACTAGCATAATGTTGTTGCAATTATGTCATTTCACAGGAGATAAGGGACTGGCTCTCTGTACACAGTATTGCGTGCATGAAACTATATTATCTCTACATTCCATTTATCTACGACTATTGAATTTATGAGGAAATTATGTATGTAGACACATACATATGCATATTGACAAATAAATGTACTGAAAAGTCTCAGTCTGAACAGATACGGTACAGTACTTGTTTTGAAAGAAAAGTATCTTATATTAATTTCCTAGTGAATCCGAATTCAGATGAAGCTCTTGCCAGCTGACAGCAGTTACTCACAGGTACAGTAGAGGCAGTGCAGACTTAAAGCTATGTACTGATTTCAGCTGGAAGGAATGTGACAAACTATGTTATTTTGCTGAGCCTGATTAAGCACCTAAAATCTAGCTTGATTATGCTACAGCTGGTTATATGCAAGGCACATTATACAGCAGGACAAAGAGGCTGGAATAGCATTAAAGTCCTACCATCACTGTTTCTGCCTGAGAGAGGAAAGCCTTTGCATAGGACAGCCTTCAAAGCACTGTCTTGCAAATCATAACGGGGGCAAAGCTAAGGGCAAGCTGGGGGAAGGAAGAGTTGGTTTGGATGGGGTTGCAGAAGTCAGAGACCGAAACTGGTCCTGCAGTGCACCAGGCAGCCTTAGGAGTGTGCCATAATTTTACAGATCTCCAGAACACTTTTGGATGTTCTGAGGACATTTTCATCTTACCAAATCAGAAGGTGACTTAATGGTCTCTCAGCATACCATGCGCCTTGACTGTAAATTTTAAGAGGCACACTATGGTTTTGTTGGGATATTTTTGTGTAGCAACATTCATTGAGAACTCTGTGGTTTTTTTGGGAAAAACAAACTCCCACTACCCATATGGGATGATTAGGAACATACATGTTAACACTAAGAAGGAAAAAGTAGCATAGAGTTTTTGTCTTAGAATTCAGGAACCTGATTTCTGCTGAAATGTCCTTGGCAGATGCCCTGGTCTGGAAGACTACTTTTTTTTTTTTTTNATCAGGTAAATTGATTTCTTACCGTGGGGCTTACTACTATAATGCAGAAGTTATAGAAATTTGCTTGGTAATTTCTGTACTAACAAAATATGTGAAAAAAAACCAAAATCATATTACCTTACAGACAGGATAAATATGAATTCTTTGTTTTTAAGGTTCAGTCTGCCAGCTGTACTAATTCATTTCCTTTCATGTAATGTTATTTGAGTATTTGGCTATACTTGAAATGGGATAAAGAACAGAATTAAAAGGCAAAAGGAAAAAGAAGATGTTGTTAATTCAGGCATTACAGTTACCTTCCATTGTAATGTTTTGGATCATACTATTAAAAAGGGAAAAAAAAAATTTAAAAAAAGTGATAGAAGGTAGTCTTGAGTCTCCCCAAAGATGACTGTTAAGAGCTAAATAATTACAGAGTGTGAGGTAAACATCTGTCAAGAATCACAGTCTGGCTATGACATAGAAAACAAAGTGTATTAATAAATAAGTGGTTGATTTCATCATAAAAACAAGCAAATAATAGGATGCTTCAATATATGCACTATGAGTAGCACAGTTTAATGTATTTATTATCTATTGTAGAAGTTGCAGACAGCAATGTGACAAAAGGTTATTCAGGTTAGCCAGGATTAAGAAAGGTTATGCAGTGGATTAGAAACTCTACCTCTAAGCTACTGGGCAATGCAATGACAGATGAATTACTGTAGACAGCTGCTATGTTATTCACTAGAAAGAAGAAAGGAAGAAAAAAAAAAGAACTATTCAATCACATTGATGGGCTTTAAATTTATTGCAACCACTTAAGAGAAAGACCTAGACAACACTGGCAACAATACAGCTCTGTGACAACTGCTTATTGTGTCATCATTGGAAAACAAAGCAAAGCAAACCCAAACAGAAAAACAAAAACAAGCAAGCAAAGAAACAAACAAAACCCCATATCAAACCAAAACAAAATCCACGAAAAACTACACCAACAAAAACTTTGAAAAAAATCGAAATTATGGTCTTGAAAAAAATTGATGTACAAAAAAGCATTTCACACTGTATCAGTTAACTCTGCTTACAGCTTACAGTTCAAATGACCTCCTCAAGAAAAACATGTACTGAAGGACAAATAAAGGATTTCTTGAAATGAAGTGTTTTCCATCTGAAGGAGCTTTAAGGATACTTAGTGTTTACCTAAGAATGTCACTCTCATTCAGCTTGAGTAGCACCTAACTCTCACCGAGATCAATGGACTCACTTACAAGAGGAAAACATTATCTGAACAGAGGTTGTAGACAGGAGACAGCTAAGAAAACACTTGGTAAATGTATGTGAAATAATAATAATAATTAAAAGAACCTACTCAGTGGTGACTGGGGTGGAATTATCCATTTTGTGGTGCACATTATCATGGGGACAGAGATAGCTAATCTGGTTGCATGAAGAACAGAAGGGATTCAGAGGCAGTGCTGCAATACCGTGGTTTATTTCTCAGTCTGCATTTACTGATTCAGGCAGGTGTTAGCTTGCCCTTTAGGGTCGAATATAGTAAAACCTTTTTTCTTCATCATACAGTCATGTAGCTTAATTTTACAGAGGATTTGCATCATCCCTGCATTTGTATTAGAAGATTATTACTCTAGATAAACCAGAGTTGACTGTATAAAGACAGTTTGTTAGGTACTTCTATTAACCTTGTCACACTACAGTAAATACTAAAGAAATCACATTCTAAAACTACAGTTGGCAAATTCAAGCCAAAAGTAAATGTGTTGTGAGTAAAGCATTACTTACTCATGTCACAAATGAACTTTCACATTTGATGGAGATAAAATAAAGTATGTAAGGTCTTGTATTTTAGCATATCTGTTAAGCATCAACTACCTTAGGATGAAACAAACTTCCACAAATTAGTATGTGTATTACTTGTCATAAATCTAGTTTACTTGCAGTGGATAATGAGAGATCAGTTTCAAGGGAAGGTAAATATACAAACCAGGATAGCAGTGGCAGTATATGTGAATGGAAACTTGACAGAGAAAGAGAATATGTGAAAGATGGCAAAGAGGGAAATCTGCAGAGAATTATGCTCCTGGGGGATGCAATTCTTAAATTATTCTACTTCAAGGAACACCTTCTCCCATACACTTTGGCAGCTTTCCTGTCAGTAGTGATGCTCCACATCACTATACTTCCTGGATCTAGAGGTGAAAGCACTGGAACTCCTGCCATTACAATCTGTATTTTATCTTTCAAAACTAAATAAAGGTTATTGCATCTGTTCTTTTATCCTTTCCTCTCCTAACACCGAAGGGAGATTGAGATGAGAGGTGCTTCCATGCTCTTTCACAGAACCATAAGGAAATTGAGAGATTGAGACTGACTGTAAGAAGAGGTAATATATGGAAACAGGAAATCTACTGGGTTTGATTTTTCACCTCAGCTGGGCTGAAAGAAGAATCTAGGATTGTCACAGATGGAAGTGATCAGATGTCACTTGTACTGAAGAAGAACAGGAAGATACTAACCTCACTTGAGCATATTGCTAGAAATTATCTACTACTTACAACTAACTAAATAAAATAAGAATTAGCTACCCTTATGATCAGGCTCTTCTGTGTGCAATTTTTAGTGTGACATACATTCTAGGAAAAGTGAAATTTTGAATCTTATACAGTATTGAAGTCAACAATGTGCTTATGTGTGCTCTCGCTTCTTGGTGCACAAAGCCATACCTTTAATTAATAGGTGAGCAATGCAGATGATCTCCTTTATCTGGAATATCTCCAGATTCTATTGCAGGATGATGGCACTGGCTTGTCCTGCTCAGGCTTCCCAGGGGAAGGTCCACAGCACAATGAGATATACTAACAGACTCTGAAGAGGGATCAACACAGAGACAATATATTCTCCAAAGACTCTTGTTCTTCAGCAAGACAGTTTTTAAATACAGATTTATCAGGGGCAGCAGTCTTACAGGAGTTAGATGTAGCATATTTTTGGACCCCATACAAGTCTTTGCTACTGTTCCTTGGGAAAGGCAGAGGCATTTCATGTTCATATATATATTTAATGTGAACTTAATTTGCATTGTTCTATAGAATGTATTTCATTTCCATTAAATGCCAAGATGACACACCATCTTGCTTCTATTTCTGGATATGTTTTTTCAACTGTATTGAAAATTCATAGATTTGGAAAACAGAATCTATAAGTATCTATTTAGCACAGCATGTAACTTTAAATCCCTCAAGAGAAAATTTGACAGTGAATTGTTATTACCATTCTAATGTATGTGAAGACTTTAGTGTGAAGCTTTATAGCACTATTTTTGATTTGTGCTAACTAAAATAGTATTTTTAGGGAAAAAAAAACCCCAAACCCCTGAAATTTCAACTACAGAAAGGACTTCTTATATGAGCATGCTTTCAAACAAGATGGTACAAATTCTCTACAATTTCTTTATGAATGACTAATATTCATTTAATGCATTACTTTCTTTACTATAATAGAGCTACTCAGACTTATAAATCCACCAGAAGATCTGAAATTGACACCGTATGGAAAATCATTTCTGGTCCAGATTTGGAATGTTAGTGCCCTTACATCTGAAAGACTAAATGCAAAGTCTCACATAATGATTTATTATACATGTATTTATTAAAAGTCAATGAATCCACTGCATTTTTATATAAAAAATTCTACAACAAATTGACAAGAATTGTACCAAAATGTGTACTGTGTATTTCACAGAAAATCTTGAGCGTAGGCAAAAGATTGCTTAGATTATAACCACAAATGATGAAATTCAGGGTTTATAAAAAAATCTTATTCTATTTCCTAAGCCTGATTTCTACTTTTACTACTGAAAGTATAGTTCAAATGGTTTTGGTCAAAACCAGTCTTAAGGATCATTCTTGTGTGGACAGAACCAAGACTCGATACCGTTTTCATTAACTATGTCTGAAGCTAACCTTCAACACCTTTTTGAAACTTTTGAAATTTTGCTTCAGTGCTGCACAGACTAATCAAAAAAGAATGTTTGAATTCTGCAAAAATGGAATTTGTGAAACCAGAATTTTGTAACTAGTTTAAAAACATGATCTTTTCCTTACATATGCTTGTATAGCCTTAGAATCAATCCCATATTTCTCATATTACAATTTCAGAATAAGTTACATGGTGAAGATGAAGCTAGCCAGTTTGAAGGAGAAAATTCTTTAGATATTTCTCCAAAGTCTGCTGAGATGATTGCAATTCAGTATAGGGAAGCTCAGCTAGTATCAAGCTAGTACCAGTATAGGGAAGCTAGGTAATGTCAAGAAAGCCATCCTATGCACAAGTTTAAATAAAAGGCAGAATGTGGCCTGCAGATTTTGAGCAAGAAAAAAGGACAAAACAATAAAACAAAAAAGCAACGTTACTGTCCTTGATTATTTCTCTTTTCTATTTTTCTTCATGGATGATCCAATGCTCAGCAGTACAGGCTGTGCATCCTACAGAACACAACAAAGTGTTATAAAACACTACAGAGAAGCAGAGGAAAAGGAAAAAAAAAATCAAATTAATGGAAAAGGATTTCAAATTCTGAATCATTTCACAAAGATTTAATGTGTAATAAGCACAGTTAAAAACCCCACACTGTAATATACCCTCTCAATGTATATGGATTGCTCTGGTGTAATGGTGAATACATTCATAACTGTTTTAAGGAAGCAGTTTATATAATACATAATCTTTAGCTCAATTTAAAATTATCAGAAAGACAGGGCATTTAAAATGAGTTTATCAGGAAGAGAAATATATATGATTTTTTGTTAAAAAAACCCTCCCATTTAATTTCTTTATACAGTCATGTCCATACATATCCTGTGTGGTTAATATATTTACGTAATTTTAAGTATCCTTATAGGTGTACAGACCCTATACACCTATACACATACAATATTAGATTGTATGATATAGTACAATATAGCCTATATAAATGCAGTTGATGATGAAAATATGTGTCTGGCCTAACACTGTATACAGGACATGGATATATCTCATTACCATTTGAGTTTTTCTGCTGTCAATTTGTTCATTTATTAAGTTGATGTGTTTTTATGAAAAGTCATTCAAAATCTCAGTACAAATAGGTTGGGGTTTTTTTAATAAATTGTCTTTTTGGGTTAATGATGTCATCTTGAAATGCCTGCACTTTATGCTAGGAAATCATAGAGGACTAACTAGGTAAAGGACAACCTACATCTGCTTTAATCACTGTTACAACATATGACATATTAGAACAACCTACCTATGAAAATTTGCAAGAAAGTTACTAAATACCTGCATGTAAGTATTTTAAACAATATAGTCTTTTTAAAAGATGATAAGCAAACTCACTGTTCTGTGCAGCTCCCCTTTCTGAGTGCGCACATACGAGAATGGGAATGACAGATGAAAGAGGATGAGAGAATCAAGAGTGCGTACTTTGCCTACCCTCATCATGGTATCCAGAGTATCAAAAGAGCATTCCAAATGAAACACAAAGGCTGGCATATTCTAAGCCATGAGTATTAATTATTCAGCAAATGAAAGGCATACAGTGCATTTTGAGGCTACCTCCACTCCATTCTCAGAAGTAACGAGGATACCACAGGGAAAGTGCCTAAAGGTCCCATAAACAAACATATATTTAAAATATCCATTTATGGCGTAACATCTTCTGTACCAGCATTCCCATTTGCGCAAGGATTATTTCAGATTCTCGCCTGTTCTTGCCACCGAACTGCAATGATACCCACTGCTCTTCGCTGCCTTCGCCTGCTTCCGAGACAATAATCACTTTATGCCATTTACATCGTATTTCGGGATGCGGAAGGGACAAGGCGACGCACTTTTAACGAAGCTGTACAAACCCAGCTCCGCGCCTCACGGCATCACCCCGGGAAAGTGTGCAGGGCAGAGCCAGGGGCAGGGGTCGGGCAGGGGGAGCTGCGCAGGGGGCGCGGAGCGGGGCGCGCAGCCGGGGCCACCGCTGCCCATGGCGGGGGCTGCGCAGACCCGGTCCCTGGCTCGCCGCGGCGGGGGAGAGCAGCGCTCGCACCGAGGCCGCCGGAGACGATATGCCCGTCGCGCCGGCCTCCACTCCGTGCAGCCTCGCTCCGGGAGCGGTAAATTTGTGTGTCACTCTGCTGTTTCACTCGGTGAAGGAGGAAGGGTGGGTTTGGGGAAGGGAGCACGGAGGGGTGGGGGCACGATGGATCCCCTGGAAAAGCGCTCCCGGCCCGTAGAGTGAGCGCTGACAAAAGAGATTTGGCAAGTTCCTCTCACTCTCTTTTTCTTTTCTTTTCTTTTTTTTTTTTTTTTTTTCCTCCCCCTCCTTTTTAAACT
>VYZX01012711.1:40465-54043 GCA_013401335.1 Brachypteracias leptosomus
TGCGCAACGCGCCGGGGCAAACGCGAGTACCGGGGCCGGGCCCAGCCAGGACTCCCCCTCGCTCCCTCCCCCGTGAGGGCAGCCGCGGCACGGGGCGAAGACACGAGGCACCGGCTGCCTCGCTCGCTCACCGGACAGGCCGGCCGGTCGGCCGCCTCCGGGCGTGCGGGGCAGCCCCGGACGCCGTCCGGGCCCACACCCCGTTCCCGGCTCGGCCCCTCCGTCCCGCTGCCGTCGCCCCGCGCAGAGCCGGCAGCTCCCCAGCACCGGCAGCAACCCGACACCGCCGCACGTTCATTGGCCGGCCCCGCCCCCCCGCCCGCGGCGACTCAGGCGCCGGCTCGGCCCGCCGAGCGCTGAAAATCGCTGCTGTTTGGGCGAAGGCGGCTGTCCGTCAGGCTGAGGGACGGGCCGCCCTGCTGCTGTGGTCCCACCCTCTCGCCCTAATTGATATTATCGGAGCGCGGCGCGGGCGGACGGACTGCAGTCGGGGCTGGCTGGCGGCCGGTCCGGTGCGGGAGCCGGGCAGCGGCGAGGAGGAGGTAAAGGAGGAGGAGGAAGGCAGCTGGGAGGGAACGCCGAGCCAGAGACTAGTAGAGCAAATTCTCCACCGTCCTCTAGCTCCCACCGAGCAGCGGCAGTGTCTAGAAATATATAGATAGAAATATAAAACCATCCCGCTCCTGCACCATGGTTTTCCAAAGTAGGCTCCCTTCTTGGATTATTTTATGCTCCGTCTGGCTGTTCCGCTTTGCACACACGGGGGAGGCACAGGCTGCAAAAGAAGGTAAGGTGATGCGGAAAGCAAAAGTTTGGGCTTATTTATTGCTTTTGCACATGAAGTCTGCGTGGTGGCTCAGCGGAGGACCTGCCTGCCGCTGCAAACTGCTTGCCAGACCCCCCCTTAAAAAACACTGTTTTAGTTGAAGAGGGAGGAAGGGAGGAAAGAGCGAGGCATTCACTGGGGGTGTGCCTCTGTATGTGTGAGAGACCGGGACAACTGCCTTTGCTCTCAGGAATGAGGTTTGCGAGGCATTTGCACGTGATGAAGAGGCATGGGGCCGGGGAGACAGCCCCCGGCCCGGGCATCCATGCAGGGGAGCTTTACTCTCCTATGGCAGTCTTAATCTTCCCGGTGAGGGGTGTGCGTATGGGGGTGGGTTACCTTACTGCCCCACGGGAGGGGGCTGCAGGGGCTGAGGGATGAGTTTCAGGGCTCGGGACGTTTTGGCAGGACGTGGGGCTGAGGCTGGGGGGGCAGCTCCGGGCCGCTACCCACCCGGGGGGCCTACAGCGCTCCGGCCCCGTGAAGCCGTGCCCAGACCGTGGGAAGAAGCATCGGGTTGCAGTTCTGCATCTCCTGGCCACGCAGGCTGGTTGTGAATTTGAGGGTACATAGAGCCTGGCGTCGTGTGCCTTGCAACGTGTGTGCTCTCCCTCGGCATCGCTGGAGAGAGGAAGAGGTGTAGGGATGGATGTTTTATACCATCTGCGTATCACAACGGGCTTCCCGATTACCATCAATCCAACGCTGGATCCGTGGAAGGCGAACCCCGGACATTTGTTTCCCCCCCGCACAAAACAGGCAGTTTTGTATCAGGGGCTGGTGGAGGTTTATAAAATCGGTTCACAAAGTCCACCTAGGAATCTCTTTCTTAACGCTGAGAAAAAACCGAAATGATTTAAAGAAGCGCCCTACTCGCGTTTGACAGCCAAAGGCGAAGGTCCGTCTCCATCTTCGGGGGGAGGGGGGAACGGACGACACACGATAGGGGAGTCAGGGGCTCTTTCGGTGTCTCCGCATATGTATGCGTTTGGGGGTTTTCCCCCCTCAGCTGGATACGTCAGTATTTTTCATCAACCCGTTGGCATGCAGTAAAATACCATTTCGAGCTTGTAATTGGAGTTTAAGATAATCCTCGGTTAAAATGTCCTCTGCCCTTAAGAGAAGGCGGCGATGGCGAGGTTAGAGAGGGAAAGAGGAGAGATCCTTTCCTTAGCAGCATTCGAAAGTTTATTTGGTGGGGCTGTAAAGCACAGAGACGCCCACACGGGCAGTACTAACGCGTGGCTGGCGGGTGGGGAGCGGAGAAGGGCCGGGCAGGCAGGGAGGGTGCGGGCTGCCTGCCCCGCTCTGCCCTGCTCTGCCCTGCGGATTGTGCCGAGATCGAGTGCCTCCCGGCGGTAGTCTGCATCGCGTTTGTGTGTGTGATACGTATGTATGTATGCATATATATAGAGATGCATATATATGCATCTATACATAGAAGTACGGGTGTATAATGTGTGTATGTTGGGAGAAAATCAACCTAGCCAAAGGAGGGTCAGGAGGGGGCGAACGGCAGACAGGGATTGATAGCGGCTACCTGCTGCAAGCGCAGAAAACTCACGCGGAAGAAAGAGCAAGGATAAAAAAACAAAAGTAACTTTGCAGTTTCACCGCCGGCCGTATTGAAGGGCCGGTGGCGGCCGTAGCCCCGCGTGGTTTCCCATTTCTCCCCAGTGGGTGCGGAAGAGGGATGGGGGGGGGTGAGAAGCTGAAAAGTTTTCCGAGTTTCTTTTTTATAGCTAAATAAAAGCCGCGGTGAGACGCTGGAGAGGAGCGGGGCAGGGTCCGCCCGACTCTCCAAGTGAGGGGGTGACCCCGCGTTACCTGCCAGCGCCGCGTCCGGGACCTTCAGGGCGAGCGCAGAGGCGGGGGGCTGCGTACCGCTCCCACCGGGGAGCAGGTCCTATCACCGCGGCCCGTCGCTACGAGACCTCGGGGCTCCGTTCCTGGGCTGCCGTACCGGGCGCTCCCTCCCTAAACAGGCGGCTGCCGGGCTTGGGGGTGTGTGGCGGGAGCGACCCCAGTACCGGTGCTCCGCTGCTCCTCGGCCGCCCAGCCCCGCTCCTCAGGGCGGAGGCGCGGCCGCCTGCGCGCAGCCCCGCGCAGCTCTCCGGACGGGTGCGTGGCCACGGCTCTCCTCCCTGCGCCCCGTCCCCACTGCTGCGCTCCCCCCGCTGGATTTCCGCCTCTTTTCTCTCTCTGTCCCGCTGCGGAGCGGGGCCCCGAGCGGCGTATCCCGCCCTGCGCCGAGAGCGGCCTGCTGCGCCGCCGCGGAGAAACCGCGCCCGAGGCTGCGTGTCCCGGCAGTGTCCTCCCGCATCGCCTCTCGGTGCAGCGCACCCGCCGCTGGCCTGGGAGCTCTTCCCCGGTAACTGTCGGTGCCTCACGGAAACGCCACGTTTTCCGTCCAAGGGGTGTTCGCAGGGCAGAGTGTTATGTTTGTTTGCTTGTCGCCTTTTCTTTCTGGGATGTGCCCGTCCGTTGCTGCGTGATGGGGAATTGTGGCCAAATAAAGCGTATAACGAATTGCAGCCAAGGGACGTTGTGCTGGTGCCGAAGTGGTTAAATTTTTTGCGGTACCTTTTTTTTTTCCAGGACCATTATAAATGTTCTCGTTTAACAAAACACCACATACACCACCTGCTTTTCTATAGAAAGTGTTACAAAGTAAAGCCCCTTGAATCCAAGCTTAATGAAATAAGCAGATAATCTTTCTAGAGAGACTATCAAACTTCCTTAATGAGTGGTTGCACTTTATTACTGAAATGTAGGCCTGGAAGCTACCGTCTTGTTTTCAGCTAACATTCCAGATATTACTTGTATAAACCTTTAAATAACTTATTTAGTCATTTCGTCTTTCTAGCAATTCACTGATGTTTTGTGTTAAATTCTACTAGGAGAAAGGGCCAAAGCCAGAATTATATCCATTTCAAAAGACCTGACAAAAGTTGCTTCAAGGTACAGCCTTAAATAATGCATTGCAATATCAGTACTTAAAGCTGTGTATAAACATATAAAGCTTTATAGCTAAAAATATACTGAATAGATTTAAATTAGAAATGTCTAATCAGATAGTAGTATGAAGTACAGCTTTGAAGAAGGAATCTTCCAGAGTGTACCAAACCTAGGTATATGGTTGATCTCTCTACAGCTTTGGCTGTTTGAAAGAAGGTATTACAGCAAGTTATTTAACATTATTTTTTTTTTTTAAATCACAGATTAACATTTGTATTGTTTGAAAGTCTTACAGAAACATAATAAAATGCTAAGAAAGAAGCTTATAGCTACAACTGAAATACAAGATATACACAGAAATGTATGTTTGGAGGTAACAACGTCAGTAATATATCCTCTAATATGTACTGTAAAATATATGAGTTGTCTGTGATTAACCACTTTTGGAGATGGAGTTACATTTAGTTGAAAATAATTCTGGTGCTACTAGAACCGATGTCTTTTTGTGTAGAAGTGTCACTGGAAGTATAATGACATGAAGATTTTAATAAGCCATTACCATAAAGTGAATTAGTCTGATTTTATTCATGTAGTATTTTGTGTATGCAAAGTGTGAGGTAATTGCAGAGTCTTTTATTTTCTGTATTCCTGGTTGTCATTTGTTTATAGAATTACTGCATTATCACCTAAGGGACTGATTTTCTTTCCAACTCAAAAATATCACTGCTGTTGCAGTGCAACTCCGGGTAAGGTATGGACCAGTCCTTTCTAAACCAGTTTGGAAAAGTGTTGAAATGTTGCTGTGTGGGAAATGTCCATCGTATGACAAAGGAGGTGAAGGGAGCATGCATCTTAATGACTGATTAGTAACACTTCAGAGCAATAAGAAAAACAATATGCTTTGATTTAAGCAATGAAATTGTTAAGATTAATGTATATCTGCTTATTTGTGGATGGTACATAATCATCTAATTATCCATTTACAAGTAAATGCATAGTTGTGGTTACAGATAATTTTTTTTTAATGCTATGAAGAAAAGCTCTTAATTTCTACAGAGTTGTGTCCTTTTTGACACTTCTTTTTATTCAGACTTTTTTCTTTGGTTTTATATTCGCACTTACTATTTTTAACAAACAGTGGAATATTTTTTTCCTTTTAGTAATATTGCTGGACTCTAAAGCACAACAGACAGAGTTGGAATGGATTTCCTCTCCTCCCAATGGGGTAAGTGCTCCAGGCAAAAATTAAGTTCCTAAAGATAAGTAGTTATTTTACCAAAGCAATGGAAGGACTTGCTTTAAACTATCTTCCCCTCATATTTCTCTCAGTAATCAAACCAAGTGTTTACGGCCTTTTCATTTTTACAATGGAAGGAAATGTACCTCAGGTTACAGTGTACAAATGTACCAGCTAATTAAAAGGAAGAGTCTTTTTAGAAACTCACCTGAATGTTCTCTGTAGTTTCATGCTTTGTAGTGTAACCCTTTGTGCTGTACCAGAAAGTTCTGTACATTTATAGCACAGTTATTTTAAATCACTTTTTCCTTCTTCCTTTAGAAACAACAGATTTACTTCTGTGTGGAAACTTTCTAATAATATGTTTTTCATTTTCTATATAATGGGTGATCATAAATTTGTTTACGATGTTTTCTTTGTAATTGAATAGCATAGATTGAAGTACTCTGAAATAAAAGCATTTATACTGCAGATGTGTTTGAAATGACATTTCGAACTTGAAACATCCCCAGGTCTTGAGGAGCTTCATATCTGGATCTAGGCTCAAATTGCATGGTTAGAGCCACCTTCAGCTTGCTTACAAATTAATCTCTTGATACTCCATGAAATGTGCCATTGTAAAGTACATCATTGTAAAAAAGGAGAGGTTCAGAAACATCAGTGTAATTGTCTTACTCATTATATATGTAAAGTTGAGAAATGCTGCTTTCAGTCTGAATTAAAAATGATAAAAACCCCTTTCTTCCTCAAGCCTCAAGAACATTTCCAGAAAGATATAACGGGCTATATTGTCCTACCTTAGCTCAGTCCTACCTTAACTCAGTTTGACAAATCATAAATTATATGGACAGTTCTTACTCATGGAAGCAGTCTTGCGACTCCTTGCGTGAACAAGGACTTGGGGGATCAGGCCCTTAATCTTCAGCGCATTAAGAAATCTGGAGCCAGAAGAGCGTGAAGTGTGAGTGGGGATATAGAAGTGTAACAAATCCTTTAAATAAGAAGAATGAAAATCTGAAAGTGTCTTTCTTTTAGAGCAAGATCGTAAAATCAATACAAGCATAAACTGGAAATGAATCTAAGGCCTTCAGAAAGAATGTAATGCGAGCTCAATGCGTATGATGGCTAATAACTTCGGCATTAGTGTTTTGCACTGATTGAAGCCTTTGCCAGAGATGTCTGAAAGATTAGCTTGGTGGCAGTTATATTAGGCTAACTGAGATAATGAAAGACATGTCAACACATGTTGCATATGTCAGCATACTGAAAGATAACAGTAGAGTCAAATTTGAGAAATAGTAAAAGGCGACTCTCAGAGGTAGAAGTCAAATTAAAAGTGAATCAGAACTAATGGCTGGATTCATATGCATGAAAACGTTTGGAAATAGTTGCCTGTAAATTAACATAAAAGTACCATTTTAATAATGTAATTTTAAAAATAAGTGTTTTCTAGTTTTGCTTACTGAATTTTCTACTATGCAATAAAGGCTTTGTGGGAATAAACACAGAAAATCTTCTTGAGAGAAACTACTGCATCACTACAGTATGGAATACATCAGCCAGACACTCGTTAAACGCTTCATTCAGCTGCAAATGTGACATCTAACAATGATCTCAAACATTAAGATAACTAATAAGTTAAAGTACTATATATTGAAACCAATAGAACAGGACATATCAAATGGAATTGCACGTATATCACCATATGTTGCAGCAGGACAAAGAAAAGTTGAATTTTCATGCTGTAAAAGCTGTCACTTAAAAAAGATTTTAATGAAGCTTGACCTCAGATAGCATAGTTGAAAAAATATCCTGAAGTATTGATGTATTTTTTTTTCCCCGCAGAGAAGCAGGTACACCTGCAATGAACTACTTGAAATAATAGCTCTCTCATTACATAATTGAACCATAAGTCACATTTCCTTAATTTTTTAGGAAAATCATGCTCCATGGATTTCAGAAAATATGGAAAAATAGACTTCAGTGTTTAATGCTAGGAATAATTAAAAGTAGGACTTGTTATCTGAATTCTGTGTTTTGTATTGTTTTCCTTGACTGTAGCATAAGAATCTCTCTGACTAGCCTCATGCATGCGCTTTTGACTCAGAGAAGGCTCATTTCCATTATATTATGAAAAATGGTTTGATTTTGTTAAATGTATTTTGTTTGTTTCTTTGTTTTTGTTTGTTTTGCTTTCTCTTTGTTGGTTTGTTGTGGTTTTTGTTTGGGGTTGTGGTTTTTTTTGAGGAGTGGGGATTTATTTTGATGGAGCAGTCCACATCAAAACCCAAGGAGCATTATAGTTACTTTCACTTCAAAGATATGATACGCTGTCTAACTGAAATATATCATTGCAGAACCTGGCTTGGTGTTTCGAGGGAGGACTGCTTACACAAGATAAAAAAAACAAACCCCACACACAAACTCAAAAAATCTCACCCCAGCACTACTTGGTGTGCAATGGAAAATATAATATTAGTAATGCCTTTTTTGCCATCTTTGTGTTTTGTTTTATTTTTTGTGTTTTCTTTTATTTGTTGGTTGGTTTTTCAATGTGGCAGACCCAAAAGCTTCAGACCAAGGCCCCTTTATTTCTTTTACTTGTTTGTACTAGTTTTTATACGGGGGGAAAAAAATCTTACTCATTCAGATCTAATAAATCTATTATAAGGATAGACTTTTGTGTGTTCCAAGATTAATACAGTTTCATATACAATCAGTTCAGTTAACTCCATGAGCATATTTAATAATGTATTTCAATCATTTAATACCATATGCATATACCATCCACACCACGTCTATATTAACTGTTGGTCTTTGAAATGTGCTTTGGTATTTACAACTTCTGTGCACTTCAGCGTCTGCAGCTGTGATATATTTTGTGGTGTTAACTTCCAGCTTCAATTCAGTCACATCTTTTTTTTTTTGGAGCAGTACACCAACATTAAAATGATCTCATTTGCTGTCAAATAGGCTTGCAAAGTACTGTATACTGCATGGCTCCTAGTCTGGGAAACCAATACCTTCCACACTTGGTCACCGGTGTAAGGAATATCAGTGGATGCTCCCTCTTGCAGAGGTGCCGAGTACGTTAGTCCCATGAAGTACTTAAGCACATGCTTACCATTAAGCTCATAAGTACTGCCATTGATCTTAAGTGTGAGCTTAAGTGCATTATTGACACAGGGCCAGAGGGCTAAGTGCCATACAGAGAAATCATGGTTGTCTGTATCATTGGGTGAGGATAGCTCAACCTTCCTCCCTCCCCAGATTTATTACAGCTGTGGTTTCTGCAGTGAATTAAATGTTACAAGAAATGTGGAAAAAAAGTGAGAGACAGACGCTGGTTTGTTTACACCTGGACAGATCTGCCTGATTGATTTTGGTGGAAAGCTTGCCATTGCCAGAGGTGCAAATTCCCAAAACTAGTTCCCATTCCTAGTTAAAAACTAAGGTGTTGTTACAGGCTTACTAGTTTGCTATGTAGTGGGTATCCTAAAGAGGGAACAATAACAAAAAACAGGTTTTCATCCAGTGAACGCTCAGTCACGTGGGTTGTTCTTAATTATGTGTGTAATCTCATGGTTCATTTGAACTCCCAACTAAATGAAGTTTGCTTCTTTTAACATGGATGAACAAAATGTGAGGTGAGGAGCTCCTGCTTGCTTTCTTTGGTTTGTAAGTAGAACAGAACAAAAAGGGGACAAACAAAATGTTTTCTTGCTTTCAGATTTTTAATTCTATTTTCTCCTGCTCTCTCTCTCCATGCCACTTTCAACATACAGAAGTGAAAATTGTCTGCCTCCAAAGTTTCAGGACCCAATCCCCTGCTTTTTGTACCACTGAAAGTTCCATTGGAAGTTTTATGTCCTGTAATGCTAGGCGTTTTCAGTTTCTAAGATTCCACTGATTTTAGGTTTCTCTGGAAATGAAGCTGCCTCCCTCCTTTTGGTCTTTGCATCCCCCAAACTGTCATGACCTTAATGAAATGTGGGAGAGCCCAGTGTGTAATCAGAACTTGGTACACTGAACAGTCTTCTCTGAAGCTTACCCTTTACAACTGTGCTCATGATATAACAATGATTTTAACAATAATCTACTTTTTACGAAGTTGTACTGTTAAAGAGGGAGGCTTTTAAGTTGTGTGAAGCCTTTTAAAATACGCAATAGTTACATTTGGTGGCATACTTGTTTTGTATTACTAACTGTTTGTTATTGTTTTAGTGGGAAGAAATTAGCGGACTGGATGAAAACTACACTCCTATACGAACGTACCAGGTATGCCAGGTGATGGAATCAAACCAAAACAACTGGCTTCGGACTAACTGGATTGCAAAAAGCAATGCACAAAGGATTTTTGTAGAACTGAAATTCACTCTGAGGGATTGTAATAGTCTTCCTGGAGTTCTGGGGACTTGTAAAGAAACTTTTAACTTGTATTATTATGAAACAGACTACGACACTGGCAGGAATATCCGAGAAAACCAGTATATAAAAATTGACACTATTGCAGCAGATGAAAGTTTTACCCAGGGTGACCTTGGGGAGAGAAAAATGAAACTTAACACAGAGGTGAGAGAAATTGGGCCTTTGTCCAAAAAAGGATTCTATCTTGCGTTTCAGGATGTAGGGGCCTGCATTGCTTTGGTCTCTGTCAAAGTCTACTACAAGAAGTGCTGGTCCATCATTG
Source organism: Brachypteracias leptosomus (assembly GCA_013401335.1). NCBI lineage: Eukaryota > Metazoa > Chordata > Aves > Coraciiformes > Brachypteraciidae > Brachypteracias > Brachypteracias leptosomus. The sequence goes on from VYZX01012711.1 coordinate 50,177, forward strand.
AGAACTTAGCTATTTTTCCTGACACAGTGACTGGCTCAGAATTTTCCTCTTTAGTTGAAGTACGAGGAACTTGTGTCAGCAGTGCGGAGGAGGAGGCGGAGAACTCGCCAAAGATGCACTGTAGTGCAGAGGGAGAATGGTTAGTCCCTATTGGAAAATGCATCTGCAAAGCAGGATACCAGCAGAAAGGAGACACGTGTGAACGTAAGTAAATATACAACTTTCTGTAACATTTACATTATAGGTCATGTTCTACCAGCTCATTTTTATTTTATTTTTTTTTCAAGAGAAATAAGTCATCAGTCTACTTTTAAAGTTATTGGATTTTCAATCTGTAAACTTTACACTGGCTAATGTAAAGTGATCAGCCCTTCTGGATATGGAAATTGGGGGTTGCACACTGCATTTTAAAATTTAAACAAGAGAAGTTAAAGTTGTGTGAGATGTAAATACAGATTCAGGACTAATATTTTAAGCTGGTTAAGGTGATGTTCCTTGTACCTGTTGGTAACGCTGAGCAAATCATACCTATCACAGAACATTGTATTGATAATCTTGGTTATGAGTAATTAGATAATTTGTTCTTTCACATGATCTGTGACAAAATTATAAGGAAACTAAAACTGAAGAAGTAAACTTAGAATGAGATATGGTTAGTAATGGGAAGAATACACACAATAAAAACTGAGTTAGAGATTTGTGTCAAGCATATAAGACTTCAAACATAAGATAGATCTTTCAAACAGAATATAAAATTTTCAGAGTGAAGTATGTTTTCTTTTCTACAGTATCTTTTTTTGCATAAAACTAACTAAACTTTTGGCTTGCCATGGGATCATGGTGATTAGTTTAAAATACTAGCAAATCAGAGGCTTCTGAGTTGTACTTTCTAATTCAGACTGATTCAGCTGGTTATCCATCTTAGAATTATTAGCATTGCTGTTACTGGGGCTACATGGGCAAGACATTTCTGCTTAGCATGAGGAAGATACTTCATTGCCTTTGCTTACAGTAAAATCAAGAGAATAGGCAGTCTGTTTGAAGACAGGTGTTTTCATGGACTTTTAACACAAAGTCTATCATTTTTGTAATAAGATAATACACAGAGTTATATATCAATGTATTTTTATTGTAAGATAGGGAGACATTTGTTGGTGAAAAATGTTTTAAGCCAAAACCTGGAAAAAACCCCCACAAGTCAGCAGAGAGGAGAAATCTACAGAATCTCAAAAACAAAACTGGCAGCAGTCACAGTCTGAGATGTCTGAGTGAGGACTTCGAAACAAAGTAATTGAGTCTCTTTAATAATAATTTGTCCTCAGGAAAAAAACCAATTGTGTTCTTGCTGAGTTTTTATGAAGAAGTTCAGCACAAGGCAAAGTGAGTGAAGTTGATCTGAGGCCTTTGTAACCTTTTACAAATCTTTCATTGTTCTGTTGGAAAGGGATGAGGGCTTATACAATGCGAAGGGTGATCTCATTAGGAGTAATTGTTATGTGAAAAACTGCCCCCATGAAACAATTCAGTAGATTGTATTAAAGCTCTTTTAAAAATATTAAGCTCTGTGTCCCATAGAAGCCTGTTTTGAGGTTTTTGAATGTTTTTTTGAGTGATAGACATTTTTCCTTAGTTAACTTGCTCTTGATTACAGACTTAGTCTTGGCTGATGTAATTAATATACTAATTTTATTTGACTTTCAATGAAAGAGAGAAAGTATCCAAGAAAGAAAGCAGTGTACACTGGAAAGTGGGTGTGAGACAGGAGCTGATTGGGTTGGAACAGGGGGATGGATAGAGAAGAAATTGGTGATTGGTAACTGGAATTCAAGTAACCTGTTTATTAAACAGGCTTCTTAATTTCTAACCATGTTGATGTTGACAAAAGAATGAAATGATAACTTGTACTTCAGCATGGTAGCGTGCTCATTTACAAGAACACTTCCCATTTTTGGCTTGCTTCCAACACAATCACTGAGAGAATACATGGCTCTGGAAACAGTCCAGGGGATCATTTATGGTATTTTTCCTCTTTTCTTTCAGTGATCCTGTTAAGAGTTTCAAAACAAACTCTGGCTCCATATTGAGGCAAGTTAATGTATTTGAGAGGGAGAAAGTGGGAGGCAGGCACTCGCCAAGTGTGTGTTGCTGGCAGCTCCAAGTCAGAACGACCTGAGTGACTGTGGCGCGCAATTGTAATTGCAGTCTGTGATACTTGTTAGCCATGTCTGTGCTCGAGGATGTTATGAAATATGATCAACTATGTAGTGACCGATAATACAGCTGGCATACTGATACTGCATCTGTTTTTTGTGACAGATATTGAGAGAAACTTATCTGAACGTTGACACTAAGGCAACTGGCTATCTGTTACTGTCAAGCTGTGTAACAGATCAAGCAGAAACAAGTTGGTGTGTGCTTCCTTAACCCAGAGCTTTTATAGCGCTGTCTGAGGGCTCACTTTGCAAATACTTTGTACCTGGCATGCTGTGTGACTTCTTTGGGACTACTCATGGCAGAAAGCATTGTGCTCTGTCAGGATGGGCAGAAGTCTGTGATTCCCCTCTCACGCTTGCTAAAGCTCAGCTGATTTAACTTAACACAATAGGAAGGTCTTTTAAAGATACAGAATAATACCTTAACTGGCTGCGTTGTAGCAAAGGTAGGAGTAGATGGCCACATTGTAGTTCCAAATAGCTCTTCAGCCTCTAACTCAGCAGGGATTTTCGTCTGTGTTACGCTAGCTTGATTGGCTGGCTGTGATTGCAGAATGTGCTCCTTTTGCATATAGCATCTCTTCTGTGTGTGCAATTTATTAAGTTCAGATACTAAAACAATTGAATTTTGATTCATACACAACTCTGCACTGGATGTGTTGCCAGAAGATTTTTTGTTGCATGAATGTAATTAACTGGTAATGCTGGGAAGGATAAGGAAGAAAACAATTGTGAGTGCTGAAACACATAACCTTGAAAATGAGCTCCCATGTGTGCCTTCTTCAGTGCTCAATCTTTCAAATTGAATTAATCTTTTGTTTTGAATGTACACTGATTACTTTTCACTATAGGTGTGCCAAGGACTCCATGCCACCTCAGTGATCTAACATGATAATACATATACATAAAAGAGACAAATTCCAGAGAGCTCACAATTGTCATTTAAAGCAAATCTTAAAGCTGGGTGAAACAAACATGAGAAAACTACATGAGCCTCTGAATTTTGAATTGGAGATTATTTTACTTATGTGATCAATGTTATGTTTTGCAATGACTCTATCTCCTCAGTGTTGGTCTTATGTCTGCTGGTGTGTGGCACTAGGCTTAGATGTAGAAGTTGTGCATTTTAAAGGATTGTCTTGAAAGGTACCTAGCAAAGGTACCAGAAAGGTACTTAGAAATATTCAGTTCTTCCAACATGATGTATTGCATATATTCTGGCAAAGAGAACACCTAACTGTGAAAACCCAATAAAGTTCTCAGTAACTATAGTGAATTCCCAATAGATCTGATTTTTTTTAATTTTTTTTTTTCTCTCAGTGGACTTTAGTCAATATGTTGTGCATATAAGGGGCACACTGCAGTCAGTGGTTGGTATTTTGAAGAAGAAAATAATTCTTTGAGAACTTCTAGTGTAATGTGTTTTCCATCTGTTTCATGTTAGTTGAGTTGGGAGAAAGAGAATTAAATTTATTAAATTGGAGCAGTAAAGTGATATTTCAGAAGGTAGGATGCATCTCTTAATGTGACTGAAATGAGAAATTACACAGATGATTTGGCACCAAATCCAAAAATACAAATTTCTAGGGAAAGCCAAATGGGTGCATTTTACTGTTAAACATTTTATAATACTGTATACATTAACAGTGGCTTT